>JAMBLF010001090.1:0-144402 GCA_030578115.1 Leucoptera coffeella
GTTATTTAAATACGTAGAAAGTTAATTAAAATGAATAAGACTATCCGAAGTGATGTCAGGAGTGTGATTTACAAAGTTCATAATAAATGTCTGGCGGAAAAAAGGACAAATCTATTCTTTCGGATGTGGACGATGTTTATCAAAGAACTGCTAAAATGACCGGTACCTGAACGTTTATTTTGTTGTATATAGTTGGTAAATGCATTACTTGATGAACTATAAACCATTGTGAATTGCTTGCATACGAGATAAGTGTAATATTATACAATAAACTTCGAACACAGGGGTTATGTTTACATCTTTGTTCAGTACTGTGGCGCGCATTAATGATGTTGATACTTTTGAGTATTTTTAATTATTTTATTATTTTTAGTATACATTAAACAATATTCCCCCAGATCCCACTTCAATATCTGTTAGTTAGTTATAGGATATGGACGTGGAGGCAGTAGAATTTTTGGAAGAAAATTTATTTGAATAAAATATGGATATTTTTTTTGAAGTTTGGTACATATATTAATCAAAGCCTGAAGATTTACAATGTCTAATATGAAACAATAGTCAAGTGCATGTCGGATTACCAAATGCCCATAATGTTACACAAATAATACTTCTATGTACTAAGTACCAAGACTAGGTTGTCCACTTTAAGGGTTGCCATGAAAAAACTTAGTGGCGCCCCCATTATTTTCTACTCTTTTTTACCAAGCTGTACAGTTTGAAATGGCATAGATTACGGAAACTGGGTTCTCATTAGTCTACCGAACTTATACTTGATCTACTGAGTATGGTGGCGAATGAGCAGATTTAAAAATCACCTGAAACCACACAACAAATTTGTATCACAAAAGTTTTTAATTAGGTATTTAAATGAGATAATATATATATCGCCACTTTGAACGATCCAGACTAATCTCTCTTGCTTCGCTTACAGTGTAAGTGAGTAAGTCTTACACCTTCTCATACCTGCTCTTCCATTTTTCGCACTACGTACACCCGCCTGAAAAAAAACACAACTTGTACGTTTAAATACTAGTAAAGGTGCAAATACACAAGAAGCTTAAACAATGGAAACTAGATTGTATGACTATATAAATAAACGTGTATATCGCCTGTCAAGAACAGATTGTGAGAACGTGCATGCAATAGAATTGATGGCTTTTTACAAGTGTGCTCAGAGCTTGCGTTCGGAATATGAAAAGGCCCATTATTTGGGTACGTTTGTGCTTTACAAGTTTATTATACCCCTAATAAGAAAATGGATGTTTTATTCAAATGTTTACGCAAGAGGATAGATGGCATTACTATGTACATCCTTTCCTTGCAATATTTTTAACAAATGACTGCTATTTGATGAAAACGGTGTACTACATGTAACAATGTCAGTAAAAATGAAGTGAGGTAAAAATAAGTGATATAATTAAAAGTAAAGTTAAATATTTAAGTTAAGTTAAACTTTATTACGTAGAGGCCGGCCTAATAAGACATATAACAGTCAGATATATATTGAAAAGAGGTGACGTTAGGAGTACCTATAACCGGCGAGTGCGTATGAAAAGATGTATGAGTGTCAATGAAGCGAAAGTAGTATGTCAGGATCGGGACAAATGGGGATCCGTGAACTCTGCCTACCTCTCTACAGGAAATCAGGCGTGATGTGTATGAAGGTATTATTACAAACAACACACTATCCGTCTTCCAAAAGAAGGATAAGCAAAGATTACCGACCCCCGACAAGGATGTATTAAATACAGGTTTCACTTGAGTGAGACTTGAGAATTACGTGTACATTCAAACATTAATATTTTCTCACTAACAAGTTTATATATACCATCAGCTCCTTGATTTCAGTGAACAATGAAAGCATTCCCACTCACTACTAAACCTAGAAGGAATTAACATCCCAAAGTTAACTCTCCACGATTAAGGAATCACGTAACCGTGTATATCGTGTGGATATCACGGCACAAATTCCTTCGTTTGAAGAGCTTGCTATATTTCGCACACGCCGGGGCTTCTGAACCGAGCGATCTCGCTTTAATTAAAACAATGTTCTCTGAAACATTACGGACAGTTTATAGCCTGAGAAAAGGTGTGCTCGCGTGCAATAGTACATAAATTCCCATATGAAGTTGTTTCAGGAAATAAAAGAAGTATGCGAATATCAATATAGGTTTTAGTTTTACTATTTTTAAGTCGCATAAACATCGAGGATATGAACGACTACAAAAAGATCAATATTTTAAACTATCGTAAATAAAGTATACGTACACACATACATATACAAAATGTCCGTATCCCTACAGAGGGGTAGGACACAAGTACATTACAATAATGAACAACAAACTAATATGTCAGTAAAATATAAATCATACAAAGTTGTTTGCCAAAAGCTTAGTAGTGAATGGCATATTAAAGAATAAAAAAAAATGATGTGATAGGGAATTGGTAATGAATTTTATGTGGCAACTTGTCACCGAATTTCCATTGTTGACAATATAAACGCAAAACCAATTTTTCCCAACGAAAAATGAGTATAATATGTGTATTGTATGTTATATTGTGTATTAAGAAATGTTTGATTGAAAAATCATATAACGTACTACACTTCTCCTAAAGTAGTCGCATTTATATTAAACATTACCGACCGATAAAACATATCACATTCTAGGAAACAACGCTCGTATATTATTACCATTTTCAGATATTTATTGAAACACTGCTTCCGTATGACATTCGTTTTCTACAATTTTATTTCTCTTCAATATTTCTTAAAAACGCATCGCCATTCCGAAAATGTTCCTGTTATGCATTGGGAACCTTTTCATTGAAAACGAGAGACTGTGCTATTTATATTTCGTACTCAGTTCTAGGGACATTTACTCAATTTACATTCCCGTTACTATGCTAGTATTTACGTGCAGGACTTATGAATAATAGTGGTTTAAATCAGAACTAAGAGGAGAAACAGGTAAATTTTAGTTTAGTTTAGAGTTTTAGTTGAAATGTAAGTAAACACAAATATTTGCTTATAAACAAGTGGCCATGTTTTACTTGAAACATCTAAAATGACGAGTCAAATCTCTACCTACTCGTTATAAATAATTGGTAATATTATTATTATATACTCGCAAGTTTATACTGGATATCATTTGAATAAACAATGGATCTGGGTTAAAGTATTTGTCTGAATAAACTGTTGATGATATAGCAATTGGTTTATAAATGTCTCTACCGTAGATAACTCATGAAAAAACGCCGATAGTCACCAACTCGTAAATGCATAGACAAATTTGTGACCACTTGTAATACTTGTCTATCTCATTTTGTAGGTTTGTAACGTCACAGTTTGACCTTAAGGCTCTATTCTGAACCCTCTAACTAAAAGGAACCAAGTTTTTCAGACCCTACAACCATAAAAGTACCCCAATCTTACAAAAATTCTTACGATGTGCGTTATTACTAAGGCTTCGTATATAATTTATTCATTACAAGACTTTATATTGCTAGCCTTGTTGGTAAAAATTCAGTACATCCAGTTAAAACTTTATACATTATGTGCCGTGATAACGTGTAATGTTGGAAGCTCAAGTAGAAAAGTAAATTGCTATAAGATGATGATTCTGATACCATTTAAAAACTTTGGAAGTATCAATCAATCAGCTATTAGCAGCCCACTGATGCTCAAAGACACCCCCAAGGAAGAAAGCAAAACTTGGAGGCTCTCAAACAATCACTACCAGCTACCTTATCCATGCCATCAGTCCATCGGCCTACACTACATTTGCCAAAGCGTAGTTTTCATTGGAAAACCGTATCTAAATTTACTTTATCTGTTTTAAAAGGTCGTAAATTCTCAGAAATGATGACACCTGTATAATCAAAGGTCATTTTTATAATAATTCTTGGATTCCCTTTCGGCAAAGCAAAGTTCGTTAGAAAAGTTATTGACTAATGGCAATTAATTTCGGCCTGAAGCCTTTGAACATAAATTGTGAAAGTTCACGCTCCATAAATTCTCATCGAACCTATTGTAAAAGTATGATCATTCGTTCAATAAGACGTTGAGAAGTCTACCTTACCCTTGCATTTGAACTCCTAAAACCTGGATTTAGTAATAATTTCGGCTTAAAGGATATTTATATAATATTATATACATATATAGAAATATTATTAGAACGCTAAATGAAAATTAAATAATAAACGGCAATTAAATGATAATTAAATAAGATTTGAAAACAATGTAGCTAATTATTTTTGACTTGATATGTTGACAGCTTAGAATTAAATGTGTATAGCATTCCATTTCATGTTTCTTTATCTTAATCATAGCTACTTCTTGTTAAACAATTGTAAAATACCTCAGTAAAATATCATTCCCCTTAAATTATGCTAAAGTCTAGAAGTTAATTTTCAAAGCGGCTCCAAACTGAGGGTTCTAGTTCACAGAGAACAAAACTATGCCTACAGTTTCATGAATCTGCGGTTTGTTGCACAAAAGTTAAGTTTATGCTTAGGGAATTTAAGCTATGTTGTATTAAGCAGGTCATTTTAGTCACAGACTGTGTTGAAGCAAATACCGTGTACCGTATTTTTACTATATAATTAAAATTCAATATAGTATAAACGTAGTTTAACACTCATTACCGTTAACACGTGGTGTCGTTAGAGGTTTAAGTATCTATCTCCTAATGACCTAAATTAATTATTCCATTGACACCTCTATCCCATTATGTTAACCATATGATAGGTTCTTACGGGAAAGATGGTATACCGTATCGCCCTTTGTAAACATTGACTGTTCGATCGATGGCCTATTGCGAGGAATAGCAAGGTATCGTTACATAAGCATTTTTATATAAACTTTACCTTTAGCAAATTATTTGTACTATTATTTATGAACAAATTGGCATCATTCAACACAATTTTTATGGTTTTGAAAGCTTGGCCCCAATAGCACGCCAGGTTGAATAGCAGGTATTTTTTTTATTTCCAAGTCTGTACAGTGCTTTTATTACTTAAATAAACTGAGTCCAGCTTTTCTCAGAAGTGCCCATGAATGCCTGCGACCGCTATGACCTGACCTATTTGAAAACGAGTCAAACACCTATCATAAATTTATATGAGGCCATATAAAACGTTATATCGAAACGTAATTGTTTATTTTTATTTGAAATTGTTTTGAACATTCCTATTAAATCACAATTATATATGTGAGATTCATTAGCATGCATGTGCAGATACTAACTGTTACAGATAAAATAGTTTTTCCTACAGCGATCCGTTATTGCAAGTGATTCATTTTAAATCAACAGTCTACACATACATATTTTTATAAACTAGAGTGTAGTGTAGTGTAAATTGTAGTTTACATATAAAATACATAAATGTATGCAAAAATTTATTAACCAACTGATTGCACAATCAAATACAACCTCGGTAAACGAGTGAAGCAATTCTAGCCTAACATGTTTCAAGAGCAAGCAACAACGCAGTAACTTTAGCTTCCAGCGCGGGCCGCCATTGTACATTTGAACGGATTCAATTAAGCTGAAATTTGTTTTCATCGCGTTAGCGAATTAAGAGGATAACTCAAACATCCGCTGTGTGTGAACAAATTCTGTAGGATATATGCTATGTGTGTACTCAATATGTGGAATTACATACTCACAAATTATGTGATATGATCTGAATAAGGTAGTAGTCTAGCCACCTCAAACCCACTTGTAACCAGATAGTCAGTACTCAAAGTGACAGGTGATCAGCCATGTCGATTTACAAGCACTAACAGTTCGGAGAGCAGGTAGGTTTTCACGATTTTTTCCCTCACCGTAGTGTTAACTGAACTGTTGTCATATCAATCGTTTTAATGTAAACTCAGACAAATGTAACATGTAACTCGCTTCACAGACCTATCAAATAGAATATTATTAATTATGTCGGGTCAAATCACGATAAATTTGTAAAGATATGTGATTACCTTTATTTTGAATTAATAAAAATTGTGAGGGTAGACAGCTTGACACTAAAGAGCGACCACGGCCTAAATCGCATTTTTATCGTGATGAGTCTCACAGAATTAATATGTATTATAGAATATTGAAGTATTATAGTGATGATACGTTGGTGTAGTAGTCATATATTTATGGCTCAGTAATAGATCACTTGTTTGATTTGCATACTTTTAATACAATAGCAGTAGGTCACTTACCAAAAAAGTCCCAGTTGAACACTGGACGTTGACGGATGAAGTTATTAATAAAATATATTGCAGAGCCGACTAAACGAGACAGACGAAACTAAAGTTATATGGAACGAAGGACCAACTAAAATAATTCTTGCGCTACATTCGGAAAATATGCGCTATTCGCGAGCGTCGTCATAAATCAACGAAGCAAAAAGTTCCAAACAAATGACCTAAAAAATGAGAAGGATTTTTAGTTCTTTCCTCACTCGGGATATTTCCCTATATATTTGTCTAGGCTCTACTTGTATGTTTCTTCGCTGATGAAATATGTAATTTATGTGAATGAGAAATTCGTATACTGTAATACGCATCACGGCTCTTCGTTGAAATAAAAAAAATACTGTAACGACAGTAGACAAACTCTCGACCATTACCAATTGTGGGGTAGTCGAAGGTTCGGGTGTCCAAATCCGCAATTGCAAAGGTAGTAATTATATAATCAACGCAAACCCACGTGTTGACCAGATAGTCAGTACTCAATGTGACAGATGGTAAGCCATGAATACATATGCCACAGTAGTCATTTAAATTGAGCTTATGGTAGAGATCTTGCGCAAATATGACAAATGCATTATTTTATTTTATTCTTGGAGATGGTGATCACGGATGTAATGCGCTTGTGTGCATGTGTTGCGACTTTCCTTCTACTATGAAGAGAAATGAGAAGGTAAACTTCTAAACTCCCCGTGCTCTTAATGGTGGTGAATCGATGAATATATATGTTTATACGAATGTATGAATATACTCGAATGATGCCCAATAACATACAACAACTGAAGAGATTCTTCTTCTCTACAGCATTACATCATCAAAAAGTTTAAACCTCTGCATTGTAAAACTTATCATACATACGCCATATACTTAAGCAGTTACATAGACATTGGTCGTTCCAACTTAGTTGTAACTGAATATATGGCACGTCACAACCAGACTGCGGGGACGTACATGCAACGCAATTGATGGCTGTTTAACTAGTCAACAGACAGCCTTGTGTCTGGTGTTTGATTTGCCCAAAATGTATTAGGCAGGTGGCTACAACTAGAGACATAACAAGGTTGAGTTTAGTAGGAAAGTTGGAGAGGGTAGTGAGGTTTTTAAACATAAACTTCTGGGTGTTTAGTGGTATCTGAAACATATGAACTAATGGGTATATATGAAGGTATGAACATGAAAACCAATTATGAAGATCGTTATCGTACCTGTTAATACCAATAACAGTTTGATCTTGCTTAGAGTTGAATAATACAAATGACTAGTAGTTGAAATAACTAGTACATTTACGCTTCATTACTTAAAACAATCATGACATGGCTTCTTTAACTGAATAAAAGACTACGTCACCAAAACAGATACACTCACATACAAAACATTCTTACTAGGAATTCGATAAATCGTGGTACAAGGCGTAATAAGTCTTAGTATGAGTTCACAAAAACATATTACGTACAAAACACCATTTGGGCACTTCCTAATTCAACAACAGGCATATACTTGTCTTGTCAAACAAGTCAATATACTCAGATTGGATCATCAATGAAGTAGTAAGCATGTGAAGTATCACGACATTCAAATGTAAACAAGAGCAGATGCATAATATATTTGAACGGAAATGTAAACAGAACATTTGAAGCCAGTATGACTTGGAACTAGTCCAGAAAGTTCTGGCGTCTTGCCAATGAGCGATCCGTGAAAAACCTTGAAACGAAGCCTCCATTGTTCTTTTATTCGCTTCCGCACTTATCACCAATCACGAAAACATTTACAATCAAATTAGTTGATTAATGCTAATTCAATGTGTTTCTCAAGTTACATAGAATAAGAGTGTATTAAATGAGACTGCTGGTAGAATGAACCTAATTTTAATTTACAAAGTTAAAACTACAAAAGATTTATTACCATTGAATTAATATTACGCATTCCAACGTAAAATGATTTTTTGTACTACGATAAACGTTCAATAATACATCTTCATTTATTTAGATATAATATTCATAACCCAATCGTAATTTATTTAAATTAAAATCATCTCTTACGATATCAATCTAACGCCCTGTATACACAATTAAGAACGTTACAGCTAAATAACGTAACGACACTCACACCTCTGCCTTACCCAATAAAACACACACGACACATTAGCTATATTAAACTGTTCGTGTACATCTAAATATAACTGCGTAGAACCGGGGGAGGCTGGAGCAATATCTTGGCTGCACCTGCAAAGTGTGCGTTTATGCATTAAGTTGGGGAGTAATGGACTGGAAACCTCCGCATGCAACCTTCTAATAGGTGATACCTCTAATAGGTATGCCTCTATCGAGAGCAATTACGTCAATGCTTATAGAATAGCTGGGATTCCGGAAATTGGGAGGTAGTTAGATTCTGGTTCACGAAAGGAAATTAACGATTATGTTATATTAAGAAATAATTATGTTTAGTAATTTAAGGATGATATTTATATTTTTTATATTACTACAATAATACAATTAATACATACATACATTATGCCCGTTTTCCTGTAGAGGGTTAGGCAGAGTTCCGTGATCTCCCTATCTTTCTCGATCCTGAATAACAAAAAAGTTTAATAATAAATTCTATTCATAATATTCCCTTAGCGTATACCTATCTCTACCACTCTATAAGAAAAAGGGCGAGATTCGTATGTACGAGTATGTATCTGCGAGACTTGTGTATTTTACCAAATCAAATGTTTAGATGAATCAAATAATGTAAATAGTAGTTGTTGTTTTATGTGACAATAAATTGCTATGTATTCATTATAACACAATATCCTTGGAAATCTCATAAAGCATTCTCAGAAATCACACGCGAGTACGTCGCAGAAAACATACAAAATATGAAGACGAGAAAGATTTGATGAATTCCGAAAGTCGTAGCTAAGTTGAAAAGCAAATATTTCCCGAGCACATAACAAGAGCGTAAGTAAATTTGTATGTATGTTCGCTGAAACAATTAAGAAGTTTTGCAAGTATGCAATTTCATTTAAATTGATTCAGTCTTGCTAAGTCGCTTTCTAGAATTCGCTGTGCATTTGAAGTTATGACAATGTTATATGAGTTTCATGCATAGCTTGGTAAACTTTGCTAATTTTAAACAATACAAAATTGACAGACATATGTATATGAAAACACAATAAATTTCATACAGACACCCATTTTATTAAACAAAACAGGGATGACACACTTTATTTATCTGATTCCTGAAAAGAAAACTTTAAAATTCCTCACCTTATTCTGCACAACTGTGATTGACATAAATCGTCAATTCAATCGCACTGCTTTGATTTATAAATACAGATAACTTGATGGCTAAGGAACGCTTAACACAGCCAGCATCAGAGGCATAATTTATTGAGAGTGTCATTTCTTTTTCGCGCCAGCATTTCCTGCAATGGAGCCCGAGCTCGTAAATTATGCCATGGATCCAGTCTAGCAGGAGGAATTTACAGCGATCGATAACCGCGTCAACCGCCTTCCAAATATTGCAAAAAGGAGTTGATTAAATTTTGTAAGCTAGAGTATGACATGAATTTCTAATTTTATGCTTTGTATTAATCGTCATACAGTCGTGACATTAATTGAAAACATTGTTATTAAGCAATTGTATAGATAACAAGCAACCAACATGACAGATTGTGAATCCACAAAATCTTAAATAAAACTTACATTTCTTCTGTTTATTCAGAAATCCATTTATATAAACTTACATGTTATACAAGAACTACTTACAAACTTTACGACAAACTAACAAAAAAAGGGATGTTATAAATACTTATTACCGCCGAGTGTGTATGAGAGTCAAAGAAACGAAAATGGTCATTTAGGATCCATGATCTCTGCCTACTCTTCTACAGAGAAATAGGTCTTATATGAATTTATGTATCAACAAACGTCTAAAATCAATAATAATAATAGCAATACTATATTTATTATACATTGCTCAGCCAATAGGCTGAATTAAAAAACTCAGTAATGTTTGCATCCGTCTCAAAAACTCGTAGCATATAAAAATCAGAACACATCATGCCTATAAATATACAAAGTTACTGTCCATACTTAAATACCCATACAGTAGTTACATTGACCGGCCAAATATAAAGCCTTTTACACTGAGCAACTATGAAAATAAGCCTTCGAGTGCTTGAGGGCAATTTACTCCACACACAATAGGAAACCTCGTAACCTGTTCGTAGTATGGAAGTTGTAATTCAGCCGCTTGTACCGCCAAAGTATTCATTATGCAGTTACTAGTTCTACTAATTCGAATTTATGAACGAAATAGGCTAGGTTTGGAGAAAACTCGTAAAATATATATCAGAAGCTGTACTTCCGTGCTAGTCTAGGATGTATGCTAACTAGCTGCTGTTCTTTCCGGTACGTCGTAGGAGGCGACTAAGGGAATACAGATAAATGGAACCGATTTGTCGATAGGCTAGGAACCTGTCACCAATGTTTCAAATAACATCGCCACCCCATCGAATGAATATTTATGCTAAAAAGTGACCTATAAGATATTATCACGTCATTTCTTTTGGGGTGGACAAAACCTAGGAGATTTGGTATCTCCTAGGTCACTTTTAATTTTAAATAAATGGGGTTGTGGTGACATATGTAACATTTCCCAGACTTAGGCACAGTACAAAAAAGAGAATTACTTAATAGTGAATATGTTCTGAAACATATAAGGATACGTTATTTATATCTACTTAAGTTCTACACATATTACAAATTTCAGCGCTATCCTTATTATCCTAAATAATTGATTTGGTCTCTTAGGGATTAGGTAACTGGGTCTAGATTAATTGACCTTAGTTAAATGATATTCTGGGTCAACGGAATTAATGTAGGGCTTAGCATGTCTCAAGGCTAAATTATTTATAAAATATAACGATAGGCAAACGAGTAGGTATATATATATAAACCTATATACAATTCTAATGTTATTACTAAATGAAGATACTTTTAGAGCCAAATTTTGTCATTTTTATAAATATACATTTAATTGTTATTTTCAAAGGTATATCAATAATTAATATCAATTATAAAATAATAAATACACAAATAATTCTTGATGGCAAAATTAACTGTTTTTACCGTAGTCATAACGAAACTTATATCAGTACCTTGTAAGTAAACAATATTATTGTTTACTCAAAAGTATTTTTAGAGGCTCATTAAGCGTGAAACATTGTTATTTCCGAACCCAGTTATCTACATTTATTGTGATTGAAGATTGAACCAATTTCCGGCGTCTGCGGAGACAGTTTGATTGACATTTAGGCGCCTCATTAACAATGAATGATTACCAGAGCCTTTGGGATCGCAAATAATAATACGAAGATGCTTTAACAGGAAAAATATACCTGCCTATCCGATTTCCGTGTTTATTTATTATGTATGGTGGACATTTGTGCTTTACTTTTATAATTTCTGAAGTATATATAAATAAGTACTTATTTATAATTTTCATGAATGTTAAAAATCAAAGAACAGATAAACAAATCATGCAAAACATACAAAGTACATAAGAGATATGATAACTTATCGAGGGATTATGCTGATAATTATAGTACACCTCATATATATGATTCAATAAAGCAATATAACAACTTCCGAGCTACATCGACAGGTTAGCCAATAACCAAATAAATACAATAGATTAAGTTCCTTAGTAACTTCCAACCATAAAGCATTGTAGTATTATTTACTTCTTTAAATGCAGTGCTCAAAAATTATAATTTATTTACATTCCATCCAGTTTAGAGGACTATCATTAACTTTAGTAAATTAATTAATTTATCGTCAAATTAGCTAGAATAGAAGTCGTCCTCATTGCCCATTGTGGTACGTGATCAAATTATCTGAATCCCTTTGATAAAGACAAAGTTAACGCCGACTTAACTAGCCATAAACTTGTAATTACTGAGCATAATGGGTGTACATGGTTAAACGTTACTTTTTAGTTGTTTAACTCTGGATTGTTTGGTTTTAGCACTAAAAGGTTTTGCTTTAGAGGATTAAAATGTTGGTATATGAGCTAAGAGGTTTTTTGTCCATCTGAAATTCCAATTTAATACCACAGATATATGAAATTTAATCTACTAAGTATATTTGTCAATTTATGTTATATATTATTATTTAGTTATCAAACTTTAATACTTATAACTATTATATACTATTATGTGTATTATCTGCGTATTTCTCGCATGCTTTTTACAAATTATCACTGTCGAATTTAAATTACGTTTACGTTTTTTTTTCTGTCCTTTAAAGCTCTATATTCTCTGGCAATCCTAAATACTGGAAGAAATATAAGAGTATTATATAAAGAAAAATATAAAAAAATATATACTTTTATAAAAGAAATATAAAAGTATATATAAAATATATTATATAAATGTCTGTATACATCATGTTTGCGAAGCTGTTTCTATATGAACGTATGAATGTAACTATGTGCAGCTCTTTTAAAACCCAGTGCACGTCCCCATGTAGAGTTCTGAGTGGCGTCGACACTTTCTGCTTGACAAGGAATCGCTGTCTTTATGGCCTCTCGTGGATTTTATGGTTCCTGCTTATGGAGCCGACTTCTAATGCTGGCACTGGGGAAGTAGAGTTTTTATTTATTTGGGATGATGTACTATAGATGTAAAATAAATGATGTGAAATGCTTATTCCATGTTATCTCAATTATGCACGTCTATATTTACGAAAATATTAAACTGGTCAAAAAGTAAACCTTGGTCTTTTATTATGCGATCCTGAAAGTATAGAAGTTGCCAGTATGTCCTATCTAAACAGAGTAAACATTAAAAACTCTAGTTTTAAATTGTAATTTTGAAATACATTTTTTTTCATTCTAACGGACTAGACCATTAATGCTATTTGTTAAATGAAGTACAATATTACATATAATGAATATTATTACACAAACAACCTATCTAAAAAGTAACAATAATGTGTTGTGTGTACGAAGTAAACTTTTTCTATTTCTATTCTATTGTCATAAATTATAACTAATAAAATAAGTGCCTATTTATATTAAACTCAATACTAAAGCTGGTTAGAATGGTCACGAATTTATATAAAAGAAATATTCAATACCAGTGAAGCGAGCAGTTTCAAGAAATAAGTAACAATAAACTTTAGTGTATGATGTTCCAATAAACAGAACTTAGAAGCAGAGTTGTGCCAAGAACAGTAAAACATTAATAAAACAACAATTGAGCTAACGAAAGCAAAGCCATGTATTTTAGTATAGAAACAGAAGCTCAATTATATTGTTTATGGTTGTAGATTGTAGCTTTTGTTTCAATGCCAAGAATAGAGTACCCGCCACATAAGGTGGCAGTAGCCAAACTTGGAACTAAATTTGACGTTTCCGCCATTGCGTGTTATTTTGTATGAAAGGTAAATTTAGTATTACCAGCGTTGTGTTTTTTGCCCACTCTTTGTAATTTTTATGTTTGTTAAGGGTGATTATAATAAATTGATTTCTGGAGTTTCTTGTTAGTTCTTCTCCAAGGGTCTCCGCTGAACTTCTTCTTCTCAATCGTTACGCTCTTATCAGAGCGGTCGTGGTCTTCATGACGTGGCATCTTGAGCAGCCGAAATGGTTGGTGAACTAACCTCGGTAAAATATGTAAAGACAATGCTCAGTGCCATGTTTGAAATAGTTTTTTTACATACATACATACACATCACGCCTGATTCCCTGTAGAGGGGTAGGCAGAGATCACGGATCCCCATTTGTCCCGATCCTGACAGACCACTTTCGCTTCATTGACATTCATACATTCTCTAATACACTCTCGGCGGTTATAGGTACTCCTAACGTCACCTTTTTTCAATATAGCGTCTATCTGACTGTTACATATATGTCTTATTAGGCCGGCCCCTACGTAACCGCCCTTCCACTTCACTCATATATATTCCTTTTGTCAATATATAGTTTTTTTAATTTGTACTTAGATCATAAAATAACTTTCAAAGAGAGCTTATGATAGGGCCTATTTTGAATAAAAATATTTTGACTTTGGTATATTAATTTGTTTTTTTTGAGTTTATAGCTCTGCAACCAAAGATCGTTACAAATGAAACCTCAATATAATGTATCGAGCCGTATGGCACAGTGAGTGCTAGTTTTGGCGTGTTTACTGGCAACACTGGATTACGCGACTGTGGCGACGCCTCCAACTGCCACCTTATGTGGCGGGTACTCTAAGTGATTAAGAATGAATATGCCACAGATTGATAACAGATGGGGCTAATGTCTGACCAATCCCTGAACTAGTAACAAAATTACGTGAAAATAGACAAAAATAGTAAATTCCCTACATACACATCACGCCTGATTCCCTGTAGAGGGGTAGGCAGAGATCACGGATCCCCATCTGTCCCTTACTTGGCAAAACACTTTCGCTTTATTTACATACATACAACTCCTCATACTCATTCGGCGGTTATAGGTACTTCTAACGTAACCGTTCGTAACCGTTTTTTAATATGGTGTATATCTGACTGTCATATTATGTGTTATTGGTTTTTAGATATTGTTTTTTATATGTGAATTCCAATGTCATAATTCCGGTATATATGAGTTAAATTTTTATGTAGTTGCTACCACTGTTCCAATGATGAATATACTAAGTTTTTTTAAGCTTGAGATTATTTTTCCGCAGTACCTTAGCAATTCATAAGAAAAACATTGTCCTCGTTTCATCTTCTTACAATATCATAATGAAATAAAAGACCGTTTCGCCAACCACTTTCCCAGATTGACTTCAAGTTCAATCTAGATTGTCATTGTCCTAGATTTAGACGTTAGCTAAGATGGAGATTGGGAAAACTTTAGGATTGTTAGAATAGGAAACTTTTACTATAACGGAAGAATGGTAGTGCTATCTTTTCTAAAATCTGTGCGCAGACTTCCGCGCTGGATCTTTCTGTGACAATTTATGTCTAAAGGACAAGGAAAGTGTTTCAAAAGTGGAATATAATGTCATAGTTGAGTTTAAAGTATGAAAAATGTATGTAGGTGTACCTTAAATGTATGCGAATTTACATGATAACGTGTTTATGTCGCTTTTTCCTATAGGTACTGTTCGTTGTGTACTATGGATAAATTTACCAAGGTAACTGTGTCAGCAATATTGTTCACGATAATGTAATTTCTTGATTATTAACCCATATTATATTGCAGCGTTAATTTATAGATCTATAACTAGTCCGAACAAGTGTAGAACCCAAAAGAATGCAAAGTAGCTGCTTTTTTTTCCAGCATGTTTTAGAAGGCGACTAATGGACTTGAAGTCAATTAAATCTGTTGGACGAAGGGCTTGCAACCCGTAACTAAAGTTCCATATAACATCACAACCCTATTCATGCTAAAAGTAACCTTGGAGATACTATAGTCTCCAAGGTTCTGTCCACCACGAAAAGAAATAAGAGGACGTGAATTTATATGTATGTATCTATAAACTGAAGAAGGGTAAATTGAGATTGACCTCCAAGTATGTATACGAATAGATCTCGATGACGCTAAATTGGTTTGGCAGGATCCGAGATCCATCTGTAGGGATAGGGCGTGACCTGTGTACATATTTACATTATGTATAATCCCTCAACCCAAACGTGCAGTACATACAGAAATGTGGTAACATAACATGCTTATGTTACATATAACACGGTATGTTGCTCTCTGAGTGAATTACGTAGTTCTGCATTATATATATGTAACATCATAATTTAAAAGCGCTGTAAATAAGTAAGATAAATAAACAATTGCACTATTGACTAGTCTTAGCCTAGAAGGTAAAAATAATGCTAAATAGCTAGGAAGTGACTAAAAAGTAGAGATCAATGGAACCTATTGTGTAATTTGTTAACAACGTGTCAATGATATTTCATATAAATACCATAAATACCCAAATATAGCTAAAAGTGGCCTAGGTGACGACATGAATACATGTTTATGTACGTACGTACTTTATCGACTGCTAGGCAAACTCTAGAAGTATTCCACATATTAGTAAGAGAAATATCCGAAGTTATTTCTCGGCACGTGTTCATACTAATAGCACATGTGACCACTAATTGAAAGGACTACTTACGTGGAGGACCTCTCCAATGCTTATTTATATTATTAGTTTTCCGAACGGCTCGTTCGTTCTCACTTTCAGACGTCTCGGCGGTTTAGTCTGTTATTTTATATGGAAAAATAGTAGGTATACATAATACTGTTAGACGTGTTATCCTGTTGCAATATTTCTATAAAACGCAATATAGATAATGCTAAAAGTGTTTATACGAAAGTAAAGTTAAGAGGCTTTATAAACTCCTTAAGGAATATAAGTAGGTTAATGTGTATACTATGTAATTTAGTGACAAAATGTGACATAGTTGTTTGTCAGGATCGGGACAGAAGAGGATTCGTAATCACTGCCTAGGCCTCTATAGTTGAACGAACCAGCTATATATGAATGTACGTGTACGTATGTCAAATATACCTTCACATTGTTAGTAGTGTTCATTCGAGCCTCAGATGACTCTAAATAGAATAACTACAATACTGAATTATATCACACTACATACACTGTTGCTATGGGAATTAGTCTACTTAATCCGACAAGATGCATTAACTCTCCCATTTACGTTGCAACCTATATAACGTTCCTTACAAATCAAGGATGATTAAACGGCAATTAAGGGAATTACTGGCTATCGGACCAAACATATTTCCTTCCTCCTCACAAATAAGGTTTAGTATGATAAATCTTATGGAATATATTTTCAAACTATAGCGATATCATTATAGGTTGTAGGCGCATAAAACTGCATATTTTATGTGTATGAAACTGTTGTATCTTACAAATCAACTTTACAATAAACATAACGGGTTTTTTATGGCATTCTATATGAAACACTTTTGACAGGTACTTAGACCATGTAATAGAATTTTGTGCTTGTAGTCTGTTACTCGCTTCCTAAGAGATACCACATACAGTAAAGAGGCTAACTACTCCTGCTAACTATAACATTTTATTTACATCTTAACGCAATATAACTAAATACAGTTATACACTTTTTATAAAGCTAAATAAAACTACTTTTAATGTCTAATGTTTGTGCAATTTATTTAGCATTTCCAGTGTTGTAGGTCCCGTTAGCAGATCTAGATGGAGTTGTAGCCCGCAGCCATTCCAACCGTAATGCCCTGAACGTGACCTCGTAACTGAGACGGACAAAATATCGGCGTTTTCTACAACTGCTGAGCTCGGACAGGAAGTGGGGAAGGCTGTGTAAAAGCAGCTGATTATATGACACCGTGCGGTATAGGTTTCGATCTGTTATTGAAAAATAGAAGATATGTTTTGAATTATTAATATCTATACATGTAGTCAATGTTTTTTTTTATATACGAGTATGAAGATAAAGTAAATATACATGTAATGATAATGTTACGATTGTGATAAAAGAACAGTTATTATCTTACACGACAGTACAATCAATCATCAATCACACGGTAAATATCTTATGACAGTAACTTACTCGCCATCTGCATGGGTACTTTTAGGATATCTGGTGAAACAGGGATATGATTACCTCGAAAGAATTACATTTCTATAAAAAAGAGGTTTTGGCCTTTTTTCTAATAAAAGAATCGCGAAGTAGGTTTTTATTGTGAGAAACTTATTAATCTTAAAATATTTGGAATCAGCAATCCTTACTAATAATTGTACGACCTAACCAAAAACTGCTGTTTTAACAGAAACCTAGAAAAAGCCTTACACAGCAGTCTTAGTATTTTTTGGAACCCAGGCTACATTTACAAGTACTAGTTCGCTCAAGTCTGTCAATATTAACTCGTGTAAACTTCCAGCTACACGAGTCGCGGAAACTTTCTTCTTTGAGGTCGTCAACATGTTTTCCGAAAACTTGTCTCCTCGAGATGTCTTGATTAATTGACGCGGACGAAAATGTTTTCTTACATTGAGGGAAATGGAGATTGGAACGCATCGAAATGTTTTGGTTTATAGGTTAGTTTGAGATACTATTTTTGAGGACAGGACTATACAAAAAAATGCATAAAACGCTCGTCAGTTAACCCGTGACCATGGCTGAAACGTCGGGTATCCAAGATAATACTTTGTTTATAAAAAATATGCGATATGTCCTGTTTTTGTAGTAAAATAATTTTGAGATATCAATCAACCAAGGTGCACGTAAAGCTACCTTATCAATTTTTATAAGATGGAATCACGATCCTCTGACCATCTTATATACGTATTTATAAATAGATTTTGTTATTTATGTTAACTTAATAACTGTGTATAAGTCTATAAATTTTATTTTAGCAATGTTCTTTTCATAGCATCGGAAACAGATGACGTAATATGTAAGAGAATGTGTATTTTTATTCCGAACTCCATGAATAATTTTTTACGATGAAAAATTCAACGCACAAAGATAAAGCTGAACGCATAAAATCCGAAGCCACATAGGAAATTTGCAAGATAAACATTTTGACGCTCGCTGCTCCGTAACAAAACATCTCGAGGGATCCTACCAGATTCTCCTTTGAGAGGAATGATTTGGGTCATCGCCATATAATAAAGGGTATCAAAATTCATCAAAAATACTAAATTGCGCACCAAAGTACGGGTCAAATTCAAATCTTTGCAATGCAATCAACATATTTTTGCGTACTTCCCAGTAAAACATCCAAACAATATGTAATTTATATAAATATATTGTCAAAGTATGTATTTCATTATATTCATTTGACTTAACATCATACGTATATAAAGTTAAACTCTTTACTTTAATACCAATAGCGGGTACAACGGTTTTCGTTTGGACACTAAAGTAAAGAAACGAGGCGTGGTCAGCATTTAAGTATTAGAACACCAGGATCAACACGTACACAAAGGTTTCGATGAGGATTGTACAGAAGAAAGTAATAATAATAATAAAAGCGTTTATTTACAGCTATAAAAAGTACTTATTATAGATATTGTATGGAAATTAATAACTAAGAATTGAATTGAAATTTGTATGACATCACAACATGGCGCTTAGACGTCAATTGTTTTTTTAATTCTTTATTTAGTTTTCTTAGTTTTTTTTTGTTTATAATATATTATAGAACATATAATATTCGTTTATAAGTGACAGTTCTTTTGATTCAAGAATCAACCATCCGAGAAGAACTCATCAAGTCACCGATAAGACCTAGATCCCGGTTCTTCGTCTCGAAACACTCGAGGGGACGATTCGTGTTCCGCTAAACGTAAACACTGTTGACTTACTGATTCATTTCCAATCTGTCTTTTTCTAATAGGGTAGCTTCGGAGCTTTAAGGAGGTGGTTTAAAGATCGATATTGTAGATACTTATACAATCGCTTCCTTCAATCCCTTTCAGGTTGGACAGAACCTCAGAGACATGATAATTTTAGCAAGGCAATTAGGGCTGTGATGTCTTAATGCAACAATGGTGACAGGTTGCTAGCCCATAGCCGAATGGATTCTATTGACCCCCCTGGTCTCTTAGTAGCCTCTTATGACATGCTGAGAAGAACTGCAGCTAGTTATCATTATTTTTTACGTCACAGACTAGCACGGGACTCTAATTGATATTACTCATAAGATAAGGGGCTACTATCTTTCATTATTATTTTTTTTGTTTTTTCATATTTATTTTATGTTCTGATGAATGTACTCGTATTTAAAATATAAGCTACTTGTAATTACGTTATTATTCATTTTAATATAATGAGTTAAAAATCCTTCCATTTTCTTCTATACCAATGACTGTAACGACTGATCTTTCTAATTGCTGTAACTATCTGAGTATCCTTCGTTTATCTTCCACTATCTCCTAGTCTCTACCACCAGTATTGAAGAGGACAAATAAATTCTCCGGCCCCGTTACAGTCTTTGTTTGCTTCCACAATACAATTGACCACATCCTGGCACTCAGCAACAATGAACGAATCACAAAGGATAAAGCTTTAATAAACATCCTTTCAGCTTTCTTTTGTTACGAATTCAGTCGGTCGCGCACTCATAAGAAGTGGCGTGAGTGTGATAAGCCATAACATTTGAACGACGCACAGTGAATCGTTTCATACAAGTTAGGACTCGGAAAGTCATTACCGAATCGAGGTGATGAACTGTTACCAACCTGTCAAGTGATAGTCCACTGTTATAAAATTGTATGACACATACCTATCTGCCCTCTCATTTCTTATTAATGATGATTCAAAGCTAGTACTTAAGGAAATACATAATGTCAACAATATTTTTTACGTGTTTTTTCTTTCCGCCAATTATCTAATTTATATAAGTTACAGTGTTTTGAGTGCCATAAAAAAAATGTGTGATAAAGTCCAAGGTATGTAGTATTTAGTCAATAAAAATTTTGATCGTAAAACATTACAGTTTTTCTATAAAAAATATATCATTAATGGTCTCGAAACATGTCAATAAAATCAACATAATATAAATATTCACTAGACCTATTCTTTGTTGTACCGATTTGTACCAATTTTGATATATTAATTAAAATAATCGGTATTTATCGTAGTTTTGATAATTACCACTTTTAGACTTTACAAAAGTTTACATCATTGTTTTTTTGTCATTTTTGTAGGTATCAAGTATGGAGTTCTAAACCACAAAAACATCGGAATAAGCATGTTATTAATTATGTTATGAAAAAATTTGGCTTCCGGAATGTGACTAAATGTTCAAAAAGAAAAATCGACCAGAAAATTGGGAGATTATCGGGAGATTAAAATTTTGCTTGTATTGCTGCATTAATTTTTTTTTTTTCTAAATAAATGCTTTATTTTTTATAATTTCTATGTTTTATTACTAGTCAGTTAGTTCAGATCGCAAAAACACAAAAAAATAATTTCCGTGTCCTAACTTGTATGAAACGATTCACTGTGCGACGCCTAGGTAGGTTCTTAGTGGAGTTTATAATGAGATTATGTTGTTTATAAAGGTGTACTCTAGTTTTATTACACATGGGATTCCATGATTATTCCGTGATCTCCACCTACCCCTCTATAGGGAATCAGGCGTGATTTTGTTTGTATATATGACTCAATTAGATTTTTTAAGGTTTTTTATAAAATGTCACAATCTTATACTCTCGGTATATGAGTAAATCTCCTCAGGACAATATATAAACTGACAATAAATACATTATATAACATCGTAGTTGGAAGCAAAGATTATGTAATAAAAAAAATTTACCTAAGTTGTACCCACTACAAATAAAAATAAAAAATTGCATGTGTTTAACAAAAACACGTGCTGAAATAATTACTAAAATCTACAAATTAATTACAAATGCGCGCAATATCAATCATAAAGAAAAAGATCCTTTAAGAATTTATTGATACCCGAAAACATTGAATCATCGTAACCAACTCCCATTATTATCGGAATGTCTAATGGATATTTGATAAATCTGAAAACGATAACAACTTGGAACATAAATTACGTCTCTGACAGTTTCCTTTGAATTACAATTGATTACATTCTAAATCGGTCCATTCGGTTATAGCAAAAAATTATGGTTACACGATCTCGGTTGCGGGTCGATTGACGTTTTGTGCTTGATATAAATGCCCGGGTTTGATCCTTGGTGAGTCATAATTGAAGGAAGTATAAGAACGTCAAAACAAATAAAGTATTTAAGAATATTATCGTCTACCTCTTGTCCCAGCAATCACGTCAAATTATACAGTGAGTTAGTTTTTCTTATCGCAAATTGTTAGTTATATAACATGATTTTATTTTAAATCTCCAGCTTGGAAAAAAATCATAATCAGTATCTCGTAATAATCATCAATAATCTTATTATAAAACATTTATGTTTGAGTAAATCAATTTCGTCTGGACAATTTTTAGTGTCTTAGCCTAAATGTGAACAATGTTCTTCTCGAAAAAGAAACGATATTTAATCCTGACTAAGACCGTTACTGCATATGTGTGCACGATGCTTTTTACTACAATTAAGTCGATTGCATGTGTAAATGTAACTTTAAGCTTCTCGCTGCCTGAACTTGAATGCGTTCTTGCTAAGTCACATATCGAGTTGAGTGCCGTAAATAGTTATGGTACGTGGAACTAAGTGGCTCATATGATTTAATCAGGGTAAAGTAGCTCTGCGTAACATTTTGCTTTGAGAGTATTAATATTCTGACGTAAGAAAAATAAGTGAATGTACTAAAACTAACATTAATAACTACGCCTATAAACACTACATGCAATATACTTCAGCGGTATGAATGTGTACGAAGAGGTGTATTAATTTTTAAGTGAAAATGATTTGTCAGGATGGGGATCAGTGATCGCTACCTGCCCCTTCTAAACCTATACCTATTTTTATGTAAGAAATAATCCAATAGACAACCACCAATTCAAATGGAACAAACAACAGTACGGTATCGATCATAGAGCTAAACTACGAATACATACTATATCGATACAGAAGTACAAAATACAGTAGTCACCTAAAAACTCGATATTCGTTTCGGTTCGGTTCCAAAGTCACGTGTAGTGCATTATGGTTAGAATGGCTTTGAAGCCGCCAGCTCAATCGTGCAAGTGTGTTTACACAACTACTATTCACGGAGCTTTCTCGAATTTAGAAGAGCGGTGTTCATAGCGATATACAGGTACATTTACGAAAGGATTGTATTAAAATTTGTTCTAAAGTAAGTTTTATATAAATTAATATAATGTTTTTAAAATTAGGGGTCATTTTAAGGCAAGAAATGTATTTTACTATTGATGACGTAGACTTTAGTAATTAAGGTTGTTATTAAAATAATATACCAAATTAATTTGAGAGAAATCCGAAAGAGTATTTTAGCTATTTAGTTATGATATATCATATGCAATGACCTTATTGGATTTATCATAAAATGTGTCACCTCCAGGAACCAAATTTATATATCACTCGAATGAATATCGGACATAAAGTATACGAGAGAGATAGTAAAGTACTAGATAGATACTAAACAGAGAAACTAGGTTTCTAGCACCGTTATCTACATAAATTCAATATCAATTTGCTATTCGTAGAATTCACGACTTTATTTACTAGGGTTTAACTCAACTCGTACGATGTTAGGAAGAGTAAAACTTTAACTGCTAAATAACTGAGGAGATATTTCAATGTTTATGACAGCAGAACTCTGGGTGACCGTTTGCCTGAGTCATGACCGTTATAGCATGATAAATACAAGACTGTATGATGATCTTTTTACTGAAAGTATTGTATTATTAAGAGAAATGCAGAGACTATTGATCGCCACATTGCATAATCTTGAAAAATCTCGTAAACAGGATTCCTACCAACTACCATTCTTTCCAGCATGTCGTAGAGGGTAACTAAACTGGGTAAATTTTAATCAATTTGGAACTAGGATAGAGACCTGTCACCAATCCGCTAAATTGAAACCATTACAACACCAATATGAATGACCCAAGGGAGGTATTATGTCTCCCAGTCTTTATACGTCTCGAAAGGGAATGGTTGTGAAAGGTCACGATAGCTACCTTATGAAACATAACTACATATAAAAAAGAATTCCATATACTGTCCACAGTAACTAACTAATACTTGATAAGGCAAAATAATACTGCACTAAGATTTATAAAATTATCTTAAACGAAAACCTCTAGAAAATTATGTACATTGTCAATTGTATATATGAGGTCGCAGCTATATTTTACTATCTGTCCGTGACTTGCAGTGCAAATAAGGAAAATGTCGAATCCGGGTATAAGGGTCTCCCATCAATACCAATCAAACCCTCCATTTCTATGGGCGGACAAACACACAAAAACATCATATTATCAGTCCTGTTAGGCATCTATTTTGGTTAAAGTAACTAAAGAAAACGGGTCAAGAAGGCTTTGGTTTACGGTTTATCTTTGTATTGACTGTACACATTTACACTGAATATTGTCAACAATATACAAACATACCATATATCAAAAAAGCTACCATATTTTTAATTATAAACTCCGAGTATAAAGAATTATTTACAGATAGGATAAAATGAAAGTTTTACAATTTCAGACAATTGAAAAGTTTTACCTATTAATGTGGAAAGTCTGTGTTTTCATTCTTTAATAATATAATGTTTTATTTAAAGTTACATTTGTATATTTCAACATTTTTAACCAAAATCCGACTTCACAATTCCTTCATACATACAACTACCAACTAAACTCTACATTCCCCGTTCATAAGCAATATAACGTATCTCGTGCTGTGTACGAACTATATCTGCCATTGAGGTCGCAGCTAGTGCAAACAAGGCGAGATTAAAGTCTTCGTAGAGCGACTACGATTAATTAAATTTTCAAGGAAGCACATTGTGTAATTCGTAACCCGAGGTGTTCCTTCCGTTTAAGCAGGAACAAATTAAGGATTTCTTGCAAAGTAATCACGGACGATTTCTGGAATACTTGTGGCTTGTTGATTCTTCTTGGTCTGTTACTTTTGGATGGCTGGTTTATCTAATTGTTCTCTGTGGTTTTAAAATAGTTAAGTTTAAAATTGTCATTTTCCCAAAAAAATTGTACTACGAGTACATGAGAGTGGCGTGTGATTTGAAATATGCTTGACATCGTTTAAAAATGTCTAACAATTAAAAGTCTTGTTATAAAGCCAAGTCCTTGCTACCCTTTGTCATATCTTTTATTCATGTTCTCTCTTTATTTTCTAATTGATTGAATATATTAAACTGTATACATATTGTAAAAATCACTTTAAAAATATTCTCAACTTATGTACAACTATTCTTCTTAATGTACAATTCATAAACCTTACTACCATATTAATAAATTCAACCATAAAACACCCATTCCAAAACTCTTCCCAAAACCTTGAACTTTTCCTATATAGCTAAAAATAAACTTCTCTACATCACAAATGGCCAAACGAAACTGCAAACGAGAGCGTAATCAAGGAGCCCCTAACGAAGTTGGTGATAATTTCGCCAACGCCGGAAACAGGAAATAGTTGTGCGTGATTCAATTAGCAATTGTGTGCTGCTTAATGAGTCTCCTGGCGAGGGACATATGCAGAGGTTAAGGGCTAAGAGAAATAATCCAAAATGTACCTACAACCTTCTATCAAAGGATATAAATAAAGAAAATAAAGGAAAGATATAGATAAGATGTTATACATATGTATAAAAAGGGTTGACACTAAAAGTACCTATAATCGCCAAGTGTTTCATGATGTTTAGCAAATGGTTTGTCAGGATCAAGATATCCATGGTATCTATCGACTTATGTAGGAAGAAGGAAGGGAAATGTATGTATAACTTTAATATACCTCGATAATGGTTTTCGCAACAAAAAATATAACAATTCAGAGATATTCTCTTCAGTAGTCCTCGTTGTATAACTATGGGAATTGTTGCTAGCAATAGCTAGATTAATGATGCTATTCCAATAGTTAAGGATAAAATATTATGAGGAAAATGGGCGTGATCATTGAGGGTAGTGGACACTTCAAACGCCATTGTATCTCGTATGCCTTATCTGGTTGCTCACTTTTGTTCACTTCCCGGAAAATGTTTCTTTTCACTACGTATCCTCATCCAATCCAATATATGGGACCAGAAGCCGTGTTTCCAAGGAATTTGTCTTTGACAACTTTTTCCCCCTTATTATCTTTTGCGAGATCAAAATTTCACGCAAGTCATTATATAAAGAGGATCTTTTTGAAAAAATATGACTCTCGGTGATTTTCTGTGACGTTATGAAAGTACTTCTTGGTATTGCTATTAAAGTACAGGAAAACTCCTGCTTTTCCTTTTTAAATTAAATGAAACTGAAGATTTTATAGTACCTAAGTATATCTTGCAAAATTATATTTGAACAATCCTCGCATCGAAAACTAAAACAGTACAAATGTTTGATACCAGGTTTATTCATTTATTTACTGTTCACAAACATAGATTCGTAGTATAAGTAATTGTATACAGAGCACGTAACGGTTTACTGTTCATGAAATTTCCTGCTTTCCAAATACTTCAATTAAATACTCGTATAACCACTTCAATCGATTCCTATAACATTCTACATTATACATAACCTATCTGTGATACGAGTAAATTCCTTTCATCTTGAATAATACCTATATATATCAAATTAATATTCTTGAACTAGTTGTAGCCTTTACTTAAAGAAACCTACATACATACACATCACGCCTGATTTCCTGTAGAGGGGAAGGCAGAAATCACGGATCTTATCTGTCCCGATCTTGACAAACCACTTTCGCTTTATTGACACTCATACACCTCCTAATACACACTCGGCGGTTATAGGTACTTCTAACGTCACCCTTTTTCAATATAGCGTCTATCTGACTGTCATATATCTTACTATCTTAAAGAACTCTATCTAGTAACAACCCTTCCTAAACAGCAGAGACATAAAAAGGCTGTATTGCGTCATATATCATAAAGCAGTCAGTGCGTCATTTACACCCGACGGCGCCGGGACAAATTGGAAAACTGAAATGGAACCACCCGAGCCATTGGGCTAACCAAGCTAGCTAACAAACAAATTTATGCCCCGGGCCCTACCACTCAATCCTGTATCAAATGTGTAGCATGGATATGGACTAAACAAATAGGGAAAACCTACTTCTGAAGCCATTCAATCGATGACTTTGTTTGGACAAAGCTGCACGGGTTTTTATATCGATAAATGCATTGTCAAACAATTTCATGACTGTTTTTTTAATTATATTAAGTGAAAGGAATGGAATGGGGAAAGAATAGATATATTAATTAAACTCAATTCAATTTATCGAATTTAATCCGTTGAATATTTCTCTGATTAATCACTATTTCATTATTTTTTTATTTTGTTGTGATATATAAACACACACAGTATCCAGTTTTTATTATAAGTGTGTTTTACAATATCGTACTGGGGCAACCTACAAGTTGATTTGTTAATGAATGGCCACCCTCATCTCTTCCCTTTAATCCTAATCCAGACAAAGGTCCTGATATGCCAATCCAATACGCTCTAAGTACACTTAAGCAAAATGGGACCCTAGAAGCAAGTGTACGGGTATGAGTTTCACTAAATTTATCCGGAACTAAGTGTAATAGTTAAGTGAAATGTTATTCCGATAACTTCGTTAAAATAAAAGTAAAAGTACATATTAATTTTTTTGTGAAATGACAATGCTGTATTTCCTAGTTTTTCCCCTTTTTTGTGATTTATGCGTGTATATAAAAAACAATAAGCCTGGATGGCTATTTATTCTTTTTCACTCTCCTTACCTTTGGTTAGATAGAGACCTAATATAGTACAAGAATTAATAATTCTAATAGTTTATATTTTGCTTCTATATTTCTTTACAAAATCCTACAAATAATTTATACTCCTCAAAAAATATACTGACTGGTAAACTAGAATCGAGAATCTTTCTACGCGATAAAAGGCGTAAAGATGACATCAGGAGCCGCACCAGAGATGCCGACATTGCGAGAAGAGTCGCCCCCATGCATTGGCATTGGGCAGGATACGTGTACCGCTACAGCGATGGAAGATGGACATACGGGACCCTAATTTAGAGGTCCAGAACGGGAATTCGAAGCTTGGGCAGACCAGTCGCAGGATTGTCGGATGACATCAAGAAGATCGCAGGGCCGGCCTGGAGGAGAGACGCCGCAAACAGACCTCAGTGGAGGAATTTGCAAGAGGCATACGTCCAGCAGTGGACTCAGTTATACTGAGAAGAAAATGGAATAGGAAATTAAGTAGTTATGATTTGAGATATTGCGAGCAATAAAACGTGGCTTTGAAGTATTACTTAAAGAGATAATAAACTACTTTACGATTCACTAAACCACTTATGCTAAAACTAACTATAACTTAATATATGTGGCTTTGATATGGGTTAATAAAATCTATTAGACGAAGAGCTAGCATACGGTCGCATTTTTTCCATATTTAAGACGTAAATATGTACATACAATAATAATCTCAATATTGATGCTACAAGTGACCTAGGATATATTTTGTTTCCGAAGTTACATCCAACCTGTGAGAGATTATAAGACGTAAATATATTATTAACGCACGGATGTTAAAGAAGTAAAATGCAACTTTGCCTACCTGTAATAAAAATGGAATATTCGAAACAAAGGAGAATAAATACGTCGGAATTTCGAAATGCATTGGCATGGCATAGAATAAGGAATAAGACACATTGCTTCGTAGGTGCATGCAAACTTAAAGAATACACGTTTGATACTACTTTGTGATACAACGCGGACCTTGTTTCTCGGAATAACGTGGCTAAAGGAAGTTGGTGCTTACATTATCCTTCTGTGCTATATTGCTTTCTTAACAGTGAACGTACATGTACAATAATGGAGGAAATAAATTATAGAAATATTTCAATGGAAGTATTTCTTCATGTTTATTGTGACATCTTTTTAGATTCTGAATTTACATTATATTAAAATAAAAAATATATAATTATGTTCTCATATCATTTATGTAGGTAAGTAAGAACATGAGTGTAAATGAATGAATAAGTGATTCATTATTAGATATGAATAAGCATAATTGTATATGCTATATAATTTCATGTCCTTTAATCTCTTTCGGTGTGGACAGAACCTCTGAGATATAATATCTCCTAGGTCCTCTGAGAGATATAATGTCATAATAGCCCATTGGTTGGTTGTTATCCCATCGCTAATAGATCCCATTTACCCCTAGTCACCTCCTACTATATGGCATTCTTTTTACGTCTCAGACTAGCACAGGACTCCCAGACTAGTACAGGACAATTCATTATTCTAATCTAATGTAATGATTTTAAATCTTTTGTTTTCCTTATTAAGCTATATGTTATTATATGATGAAAAATATTGCAAACAATCCGAAAAATACTGGTATTCGTGATTTGTTCAAAATATTTTGACCTGAATCGATTCATCTCTACATCATCATACAAATGAAATCTCTATTTTCCCCTATGAATATGATAACTACGAATTCATCATTCTGTGCTGGTAAACTCCAAAGGTTCTATTTTATTCCTAGTATTTTAAGACTCAAACGTGACTTGGGAACGTAATCAAAGACTAGACTGAAGCCAGTTACGAAATACTCGTTGAGTTTCAATAATGAAACATTAATGTATGTGTATATATTTTAAAAGGATTAATGAAATGATGTGAAATATATACATAAAATAACGTTATTATTTAATAACGTAATGTCTAATTGCTCATTTCACATCCTAAAAGTTTTAGCCTGTAGTTTAAATGAACATAAATTTTACAAAACAATTAATTTCCTACTAAGATAGATACAAACACATACATATATTCTACTATTATATGACTCCACATATTTTCTAAAATAATATGAAATAATAATAAGTCATAAATAAATTACAACTAACTTATAAGTTTAACAAACAAGAAATAAAAATGATATTTACAAACTTAGAACAAGTTAATATAATTTAATCATAAATTCAATACATCTCGATCTCAATCGTTCGAGCGCATAGTGTATGAGTTTAACTCTGGCAGAAGAACCTTTAAAATAACTCTGCTATATCTTCAATCAACGTTTTGTATTCACATACATTCCATCTAACGTAATTTTATCTATATACATTCCAACTAACGTAAAATATAAAGCACACTCTACACAAACATTGCGCTATTCTATTTAATAAACCTCCTCGCCGGCAATTATGTTAATCCTATTATTCACACGTCGTTCAAAGCGATTATCCGCATATAGAGCCTATTAAGGCTCAATTTATTCACAGCATCGGAATTTCATAGTCACCGCACACGAGATTACTTTATCAAAATAGTGCTTGCTAAATAACCTGCTCCTAGATTAGAAATTTCTTGAGATAATTGAGCTTAAAATGTTCAACAAACACAGATCATAAGGTTAATGTACACATATTTTACACGTAACTGCATTTATTTAAGTCTGTCAATGTCACGAATATTGATTAAGTGAAAAACTACAATAATACATACATTTGATTTTTGTTTAAACTATAAAATAATGGATTCTTTATAAAAGTGTTAACATATTTATATAGGCTCGAAACAGCTATTTTCTCTTTAGCTTCTATTACATTAGGATAAAAGAGTACTTCTTACACTATGACTAGGTACGTCAGTACAAGAATAATTATAATACATATCGCTTTATAAGGTAAGATGCTATAATTCACTTTAGTATATTATTATTATGTTGAGTAGAAAATCATCTCAATTCATTTAAAAAGCAAAACAACAGGTGTAACATAATATAATGTTACAAAAGTTTTTATACAAAAAATCTTGTTTACATAATCTCTTCTAATTGAATTGATGGAACAAGTTAATTGAAGATATTAATGCGCTCACTGTAGCGGGATACAGCTGCATAAAGTGACTCTTTGTTGCCTAACACGCTGCTAAGCCTGAGCCAGTCCGAAACAGAATATTTAACGACGTGAAAGCCGCGTTCCCATTTGTAGTTAACTGCAGATCTATCCAGTACCGTGACCAAGTCTTTTGTACATATATACATGTATTCACGTCCTAACGGGATAGGCAAATACTATTGATTGTCACCTGGAATGATCCTGACAAATCTCTTGCTACATTCACACCTATTAAACTACTCATACCTGCTCTTCTGTTCTTCACGCTATTTCTGTTTCTTCGAATGCTTTGTACTATATAAAAAGCTATAGGAAAGCAGGGCGGTATTGATTAATGTTAATCCTATCTTTATAGGAATAAAACATTAATGTTAATCCTATCTTTTGCCAACGTTATATTATCAATGTGTTGTGGATATACTAGATAATAGGCTTTCTAAAAACCTGGTAATCAACGTCAGATATGATAAATTTACTTTGAGCCCGTCATAGTCACTGCTTATAACTAAACAGAAAAATAAGTAAGTTTCTTCAACGTACTTTCCCTCACAGGAACGTATTTGTTCCGGAACTTACAGTATTTAATTACCCATGTACCAATAAAATAAGTACCAATAGCCACTGATTTAAAAAATACATAGGATTCAATAAAATAAATCTGTACCTTAATCTATGTTTCAAACCTGAAGTTGACTTATCAATATTTTCATTGAACACTGCCCCTGACAGTTATATAGATAACTTTAGCTTCCGGAAACAATATTATCTGGACTTACCCCTGTCTGTCAAAATGGATCCAGCGAAAGGGTCAATTATAAAATGTTTTAATGATTTAACTTGCTCTACTGCTGAAACCTGTCAAGTTAAATTATTATGTAAATTACTCAACTCGAGTTGAGATAAATACCTTTCAATCCCTTCCTGACGAAATTTGTATTCGAAAGGTGTGAAAACATACAGAATTGCAATTTGAAAGACAAACTTGTTTCTGGAATATAAGGGTGTTTGAAATATTTCTATTTCTTTATTATTCATCTTAAACTTAATAACTACCAAAACAGAATTTCTTCTAATGCGATAGCTTAGTCTATTATTATATTATAACATCAATATAAAATTATACAAATTCTGCAGAAAACATTTCTGTATAGTACTGAAATAATTTACTACTATCACCATTATATTATATTATTATTTATTTATTATAGAAATCACGCAGTAGACTTTTATCTTTTTTCATTCCTTCATAACATATGATCGCATCTCCACATATAGACACATACAATAAAGCCCAGTACTGAAACGGCATAAGCGCCATCTAATGTGTTAATAGAGTTACTCGGTGGCTTAGCGAGATGAGATTTTACGGCACACGCTCGCAACTAAGCTCACTAAGATGACGTACAGCCTTTTCGTACTTGAGCTAAATGGCTTACTTCAGATGAGATAAGAGAGTTAATTGAAATATGTGGCGTAATTTCAGCTCAGCATGCAGTTGGGCTGCTAATGTAAATGTTAGGTGAAAATGCTTGTTTCTACTTGTTTTAGGACGGTACTTTTGTATGATTATGCGTCTAAAGAGAAAGGTGATTACGACTATTAACCCACGTGGTGTAGATAGAGGTTCAGATGTCCATATCCATAATTGCGAAGGTTCTATGGCCACCCCGAACCCACGTGTTGACCAGATAGTCAGTACTCAATGTGACATATGGTAAGTAAGAAGCACTGACTATTTCCCATTCTGGGAACAGGTAGTTTTTCTCACCGTACGATATTCTCCCTCACCGTAGTTTTTGGTTAATTTGGAATATGTATTATTATAGCCTTAATAGAAACTATTATATGCGAGTATGATTCTTAAAATTTATTTGCTCTTTGCTTGCTTTAGAACGCCATTTATTATATGTTGAGCGCATATATATGTAGTGAGTACTAGTTGGAAACTTTAATACGGCAATAGAGTAATGAATTCTCGGAACGGAACCAGTAATATGTAGTTAACACATGTAATCCATTTCATTTCTGTGATTCCAAATTATTGTAATCCCAGATAGTCGGCAACTATCGTTATTAATGGTAGACTACGTCCACGTGTACAAATCTTGATTATTAACCTTTATTAATAAGGGAAAATAAATATTATTAACCTTAATTTAGTCTTCCACACTGACACCGAATGTTATTTTCACTATCTCAACCACACGAGTGTAGGTATGCAATGAAAGTTTTTGAATTGATAAATATACACATAAAAAAATAAAGGTTACGATGTAAAATGAAATTGTTTTCAACTTGTAGAGGTATTGTACAAAAATAAGTACACGAGACTAGTAACATCTTACCTTGTTATTTGCATGCACTTTTTCGTTCACTACATCTCGTCTCCATCGATTCTCTCGGAACAGAATGGATTGTTGCAGCCAATATACTTCACGAAGTACTTACGACAGACTTACCAGATTGCTATTCTGCGATTTACCTTTATTTTCTTCGTGGTAATGCATCGAGCGAGACTTGGGAACGATAAGAAGCTCTTCATTTAAGAGCTGTTTAAATTATAATAATGCTAGCATTCAGTATATACTCGTTCATATTTTTACTGTCTTATTTGTTCTGTGGTTTACGGAATGATTCAAGAAATGTAAGTTTATAGGTGATGCTTATTTACCTAATAACTATTTGCGATATCAGGAAAATTATTCACAATCATACAGGGTAACTCTATTTCTCAATTTATATATTTTTAAAAATGAAAAAAAATTAGAATACTTGCATATACTCGTACATTCACGATCTCTAATCCCTTTCGGGGTGGACAGTACTATATACAGTAGTAGTCACAGACGGTAATATCTCCAAGGTCACTTTTCAGCATGAACATTGGAGTTTTGATGTTATATGGAACACTGACGACAGGTTGCTAGTCCGTCGTCCAATAGTTATCATTAACCCCTAGTCTCTTAGTCTCGTCCTTCGACAAGGTGGGAAGAACGGCAGCTAGTTTGCATTCATTTGCGTCCCAGCTAGCTCGAGAGTTTAGAATAATTGGTGGGATTGTGATGATATTAATATAGAAGAAATATCTGATAGTAATTTCAAACTTATATCCTTATCCTTTGACCACCGAAAAGAAAAGCAGTTAATAGCATTCTACTCACGTCCAATACAAGTCCCTTTACTGTATTTTTGTTCACTGCGTTACAATTAACTTTCCGCTTAAAAGCGGTCGTATTGACAGAGTATTTGCAATTTTTGTCCTGAGCAAATAGACAAAGTCACGATTCGTCCTGAGTCTATATGCTTTGGGGTCATTCGTTTAACGCACAAATTTGAATGGAATTGCTTGTATAAATACAATGGATAATGGAACTTTAAATTGTAAATGTAGTTTTAATTACACTATGCGACTTGTGTGTAGTGATTGGACTTTTAATCATATTATGTAAGTTATAACTTTTTATTTTTTTAATCTTAGGACATATACATGGGTTTGAAACTTTATTACTAGTTACCCTAAAAACAAGAATTCCAAAAAAAACAGATACACATTAATTAAAAATTTTAATAACTCTTCATTCATTCTTTTCAAAGCAAATGCATTTAGTGTAAAACAGAAGAGCATGTATGAGAAGGTTAATGGGTGTGAGTGAATCAAGACAGATTTGTCAGGATTCAGGTGGAGATCGAAAGTCACGATGTTGCGGACGTAGACGCGTGAATATATATGAGTGTTGACCAAAATTTGCATTGAATTTTTCTTAGAATTTTATATAAAATTAGTATATATCTGGTCAAAGGCACCATTGATCTGTCTTCACGATTCTTTACACGCAACTATTTGTATGTAAGACGGTCGGGTCACAAGTAAACTTCCAAGAAGTTAGTCGCTTTAACTTCGCTTCAATAGCCAACAAAGTACCAACAGAATATCAATAGTCCTCTGAATGGAGTGCTGAGACACGGTTCACGTCCAATTTATTTGCAATGGCATTAGAAAGGACGTCAAAGTAGTTGCTTATTGGTGAGTTTTAGGAAATTAAACTTAGTGCCTTTGGCTCCATGTGAAGGAGTTTTAGGTATATATTTTTTGGTCATGAAAATTGTGGTTAGTTTTAGACTATTTAGGTATATTGTAATTTAGTATCACTCTGGACTACGGAACAAAGACGTGACAAATACCAAGATCGTCAAATATAAAAAATAATTTGTATGAAATTTATCATAGACACTTTTAACAAGTTCATAGACAAAAAACAGCTAGTTACAATGAAATTAATAATGGACTAATTCTGCAATTTTGCATGAAAAATACCTCAAATTATTTCTAACTTTCAACGGGCCCAGTTGACCGTAGAAAGGGCAATCGCTTAAAAAACCTTCTCTTGGTCGATGAAGTGAAAAAGTGAAAAGGGCTTGCGGCCAGTCATTACATTCAGGCAGCGACCGTCGTTTTGGAAATAATTCTGTTACTTACATAGAAAAGCTTTTTGAGGAATAGATACAGAGACTTTATGCCATGGGATTACGTTTATGTCCTGTGGTATAACTTGCTCTACTTATATATTTGTGCGATGAGAACTCTATTGTAATTGAATAGTTTTAGTCTTTACGAGTATGTACATACATGTTACACATTTTTTATAACACAAAACCAGAAATTATTGTATAAACAATACTTTCGATAAATAAATGTATCTAATATCGTTCTGAAGCATATTGATATTCACTACCTGACTAAAATTATGTATCAAGTACCAAAAACTATTGCACAACAAATCTGATGAATTTTACTCAATTCCTGAAATTCGATCTATTGAAATAGCAACTTAAACTTGGTTTTTGTGTAGTATATAATTTTTGCAAGTTATTATTTATTAGTTGATAGATTATTTACACACAGGTAAACCAAAGATATAAAAATCCATTGCAAATCCATGTTTTTAAAATATTGAATAGTTTTTCTACACTGCGTATTGTGATTCAATGTCGGAGCTGCACCAGAAACTTAGATAAGTGCACGTACGTTAAATATTTTGAGAAACTTTTTCCATTCTACATAGAATCTGTTTGTAGTTTTCAGGAGGATTTCCCATAGGGCCGAGAACAAGTTGCACATGTGCATCGTACATTCCAACTTGGCTGAAGAAGAGAGAACTTTGCCCCACCCAAATGTTTGTTTCTGCTTAAAGAAAAATATACATACGTATACATATAGTTAATCGATTTGGAACTATATTAAATTAAATACACTCTGTACATCAAATTAGATTGTGAGAGCTAAAGTTTTTACGTTACATTCTCTGATTAGTAAACGTTTTTTTTTGTTTGTGCTGTGATACATGGACACCCCGACCTCTGACTTCCCCGCAATGGTTAATAGTCGTGAAAGCGTTTGGTTTTTACTTAAATTAGTCTGTTTATGACTTGTGACTTTAAAAATATTACATCATATAAAACATAACGAATGGGAAGCTATTACACTTCAACGCCAAGAGTGACCTATATTCCGTAGTTTAGTGTCTTCCTACATCTCGGATTAAGTACAATAACGTACCAACTTAAAGAAAAGCCTATAAAAAGCGGCAACATACTTAAGAGCGAGTCGTTTGAGATAAGAGCACTAGGCGTTCCAATTTGGCAGCTGAACAAATGAAGCAAAAACAGCTTCCACGCCTCTATTCAGATATAAAACAAACGGTATTCGCATTTCTTAAATAGCTCAATATATAAAAAGTTGTGTCGTACTTTCTTACGTTTCCTAGTTTTAATGCATCACTCCTACGTCATCGTAAAGCTAATGTCATCACGGATAAATAGCTAAATATATAGAAAGTTCTAACAACATATTTTCTATTTTGTTCATTGTAGATCACCAGAAAAATCCTGAAAATATTTTTCATTGTATTAACAAGAAACACATAATATTCACATGGACTTAATATAATTTTAGTTAAAATATGAAAACAGTGCAAGGTCTTAAAAATATTTACTACTTTGCCAAACATATTGCCGTGTTTAAAAATAATACTAGTAATTTTTTAGAAGGTATTAGATTGACCTTAAATATCACATTTTCATCCCAAAATCATATAAGGGATTTCAAGTGAATTAGGTCTTTGTCTACCTATATTAAGAAAACCGGTCGTTATTTACGCAAATGTTTGTTCGTGTTACGTCACAGAGTAACGTTCTTGTGTTTTCAACTAATTTACAACAATGCATTTAGGAACTTCTGTCTGATGTTAGTGCGAAGTTTTTAACTAATATCCCTCTGGGGGTCAAGAACTTGCTAAGAACGTTTCAGTGGAATGAGTTTGGAGTTTTTCCAGAAATGGGGCGCTAGACTTCTCTTGTGTTTAACCGAGTTTCTCGTAATAATATGTATGTTGAAAAAACACTAAGTCGTTGTGAAAATAACAATATTATTAAGGAACACTATTACATCAATAATTGATGTATATAAATTCAATTATTGAATTAGCTCCTTGCTATGTACATTTAAGACTTGTGTTAAGGGTACTAGTTAACGTTTATTAGAAATATGTACTCATTATAGATTAATAAATACATATATAGTATAAATAATCAACGACTAAATCGGAAACAGAAGAGAAGAGTAGTTCTTAACTCTACCTCCACAGGGAATAGAACCCGAGATTCACGATTAGCGCTCAGTTGATTAACCGTTCGCGCCTTGAATGTCGTTTAAAGAATTGTTTGTACTGTCATTAAACATCATGTTATTTCTTTAAGAAAGGCATATAGTCAGTACATGTATACAGTAATACGTTTCACCACCTGTCATATGTGACTATTCACTGAAAAGTGATATCGATATGGTGCTGCATTTACAAAATCTGCGGCAGGGATTTCGGCAGCACAACGAGTATTTACGCGTATCATCATCATCAGCCTGTATCAATCCACTATTGGACATAGGCCTCCCCCAAATGACGCCACTTCTCCCTGTCAGTGGCCATTCGCACCCATTCGATGCCGGCCTACCTCCAAATGAACGAGTATTTATACTAAATGTAATTTATTCGCTTGTCTATTTATATAACTCACGTTTCACTTCCTGTGCCTGTTTCAGTCTTACTATTACATAATGCCATAAGAGCTACCCGCCAAATAGAGGTAAACCTCAAGTCTAGCAAGAGCTCGTAATAGTTTTGCTGTAATGAACAGATGAACTTTCATCATTTCCTATTGAGAACATGAGAGGCATTTCGTTTGAGAGAATTGAACTTACTCTTAAGCTCTGAAATTGATATGATCGTGTTACGTGTTCTGTGAGCTGGACGGTACGGTTAAAAAGTAGTAGATATTTTTCTCTATACGATTGCTCTGGTTATGTAACAATTTAGATATTCTTTAAATTTGTCGTTTTCCCTAATGTCGTTACTAGTTGAAATTGTAAATTAGGTATTGATATTTTAGAAATAGATACTTGGAAATAATAAATCTATGTCGTTGCGTTAAAGAACGTAACATCTACAAATAGGTTAGGAAATCATCTTACTACTTCTACAATGTACATAAATTATTTGTTTTACAACATATCTGTTACCCATTGCATGGTTAAGCAAAGAAAGAAGAGGAAGAATCATAAATAAATAAATATAATGTTCAAATACTCCATTCTATTTAGAATACGAGAAATTGCTGGAATAGCTTATTAGTTGAAAGGACAGCACTTGTAACAAAGTCAAACTAGCCTTCAGAGGCAAAAGTGAAGGATTTTCAATTCCTTTTGATTCAGAAGGGAAGCGACTCAAAGGCTACTTTCAGAGACAACTTTTTAATGAATTATTATATTTCGCCATTAGTCGAGCATGCTATTAACTTGCAACTGATTTCTTTATTAGAAATAAAATAGTTATTTTAACTTTTTCTAAAAGATGATTTATAAGTATCATTAAATACTTTTAGTTCTCTTATGTGTTACAATGGCAGAATATGCAATATTCTCAATGGGTTTCTTCTATATGTAGACAAATGTAAGAAAACCTAGTATTTTAATCATTGTAATCGACAAAAGAGCATGTATGAGAAAGTTTATGGGTGAGATTGAAGCAAGAGAGATTTGTCAGGATTGTTCCGGATGACGATCGATAATCTCTGCCTTTCTCCTTATTGATATAAAGGCGTGAATATATGTATTTATGTAATGAATGTCGTTGACTTTATCACATGTCATGCTGATTACTGGCTGAACCAGGCTATCTCATCTAAACTTTTAGAGCCTAAAATCGTTGCGAAGATATCAATGTAAATATGATAGGAAAGTGATTTTTCAAACCTTTAACTAAACCAAAAAGTTAACGCAACCAAATTAGTACTATTGTGGTGAGCTAAAATTACTATACATGCAAAATTGGTGTAAACAAATTTCATCACCTCTCACTTTCAGTGAATAGGTTGCCAATACTGCAACTCAACCTGAAATGCGATACCATTTCAAGGAATATCGGAAACAACATAAATGAGAAGAATCTGAAATCCTTCCGTTTGTGCCAAACCCGATTGATACGAAATAGAGGTTGATGCGTTCCAATAAATGTCTCAAATATGACAACGCAGTAGTACTATGAGCTGTTCTTCTGAAAGGTTGTCAGTAACGTAGTTGTACATTTTTATATGCATTTATCTACTTACGAAAATCTTTCGGGTACAAGCATTTGTAGAAATGCAAAAAACACTTTCTGTCTGTTTCATCAAGTGTAATATTTTCTTTGGAATGCACTAACATACTTGTACAGTCATAAATATGTACTTACACATATAAATATTTTGTAACACATATTACGCGTGGCAAGGAATCAAAATATTTAAAATAATCTACCTCAGATGTCTAATCTAAAAGTGTTTGAGCTCCATGAAATTTCGATCTCATTTTCTAATTTAAAACGACTTATTTCTACGAAAAAGCTACCTTTTGGCCTTTTTCTACGCTGAAAGATATTTGTATAACGTCGTGTTATTTACATAACGTTGCAGACTAACAAGTCTTAATATATTTTCATTAAATAATTAGATCCAATAGAGTACACCATAAATAAATGCAAATAGCCCGAATCGACTCTTGGCTAATTTAGGAGTCGCCTAACAAGGCAACTTTCTAAGCCGTTACAACTTGCCAAGTCTAATCTTTGGACGTAGATTTCTCGGAAACGGTGTCGTTCCGAACTATATTTAATGCAAATCGGCCCGCCTAAGGCCTTCATCAATCCATTACAGGAACTTTATGTCGGTGTCACTCGAATCTTTGATCGTATCGTACTTAGGTACAGTTCCTTTACAAGTTATAAGTAATACTTTGTGAAATGAGTAAGGACTACGCGGTAATAGAAATTGTATGTACGAAAGAAATAATTTTATTTGTACTGTTGTAGATGAAAGTATCTGAAAAACAAGTATAAACAAAATGTTCTACTAATGGTAGAATATTCGAAAATACCAAAACAAACAAACTTGTAATAATTTACTTAAATACACCTTAAATAATAAAACAAAACGTAAAGAATAGAATCTATCAGACCCTAAGTGGCCATTGTAATAAAACTATGTCTTGATACCAAAGCAAAATTTTCACCAGATAGCTTCAAAACCTCCAAATATTAATAATATATTAAGTTCTAAGCTACAAACAATTTGATTACACATTTACGTTTTATGAGCAAATCCATGAAAGCCATCACTCGATCCAGGTCGTAATGATTGTCGGTATCCTCATTCCAGTAAAAGTGCACCCCGGGGACTGAAGTTAATCAAACGTGAATTTCACTTAGTGGTCCCGAGTGCACTTTTGATGGCTATTACATCTTCCCTGGACCAGTCACCACTTAACATCGAGTTGCGATCGTTCAGGCAAGATTATAGGATGGTTTTTTTGTATTTACTTCACGGGGAAGTAAACCGAAGATTTGGTTTAATATATTTGATTGTAAGCTACAAAACAGTGATATGATAATAATAAACACATAACTGAAATGTAACAATTATTACTAGGGTAAAGGAATAATAGTCTTTGTCAATTTCAGGATTGACTTACCATCAGTTTTTCTGAACTTTATAACACTTTGTTTACTATGTAATGAACGTGCCGTGTAGTCCCGTGCTAATCGGAGACATAAAAAGAATGCTAACTAGCTACTGTTCTTCCCGGCATTTCGTAGGAGACGAATAAGGGACTAGGAGTATATGAAACCTATTGGCCGATAGGCTATCAACCTGTTACCAGTATTCCATGTGACGTCCAAACCCATGAAACTAAGTGACCAAGAATATTTTGTTATGTCTCCAAGTTTCTGACCACCCAGAAAAGGGATTAAAGGACGTTAATTTATATATATATATATATATATATATCAGTGGCCATTCCCATCCATTCGATACCGGCCTACCACCAAATGAACGAGTATTTATACTAAATGTAATTTATTTGCTTGTCTATTTATATAACTGACGTTTCATTCGTTTCAGTCTTACTATTACTTAATACCATAAGAGCTACCCGCCAAATAGAGGTAAGCCTCAAGTCTAGCGAGAGCTCCGTAATAGTTTTGCTGTAATGAACAGATGAACTTTCATCATTTCCTATTGCGAACATGAGAGGCATTTCGTTTGAGAGAATTGAACTTACTCTTAAGCTCTGAAATTGATATGATCGTGTTACGTGTTCTGTGAGCTGGGAGTCTTACAGTTAAAAAGTAGTAGATATTTTTCTCTATACGATTGCTCTGGTTATGTAACAATTTAGATATTCTTCTAATTTGACGTTTTTTCTAAAGTTGTCATAAGTTGAAATTGTAAATTAGGCATTGATATTTTAGAAATAGATACTTGGAAATTATAAAGCTATGTCGTTGAATTAAAGATCGTAACATCGACGAGTAGGTTAGGAATAATCTTAGTACATCTAAAATATACATAATTTATTTGTTTTACAACATATGTATGTATCTATTACCCATCACATGGTTAAGCAAAGAACATTAACTAAACCAATAGCAAATATATATGGAGAATCATAAATAAATATAATGTTCAAATACTCCATTCTATTTAGAATACGAGAAATTGCTGGAATAGCTTATTAGTTGAAAGGACAGCACTTGTAACAAAGTCAAACTAGCCTTCAGAGGCAAAAGTGAAGGATTTTCAATTCCTTTTGATTCAGAAGGGAAGCGACTCAAAGGCTACTTTCAGAGACAACTTTTTAATGAATTATTATATTTCGCCATTAGTCGAGCATGCTATTAACTTGCAACTGATTTCTTTATTAGAAATAAAATAGTTATTTTAACTTTTTCTAAAAGATGATTTATAAGTATCATTAAATACTTTTAGTTCTCTTATGTGTTACAATGGCAGAATATGCAATATTCTCAATGGGTTTCTTCTATATGTAGACAAATGTAAGAAAACCTAGTATTTTAATCATTGTAATCGACAAAAGAGCATGTATGAGAAAGTTTATGGGTGAGATTGAAGCAAGAGAGATTTGTCAGGATTGTTCCGGATGACGATCGATAATCTCTGCCTTTCTCCTTATTGATATAAAGGCGTGAATATATGTATTTATGTAATGAATGTCGTTGACTTTATCACATGTCATGCTGATTACTGGCTGAACCAGGCTATCTCATCTAAACTTTTAGAGCCTAAAATCGTTGCGAAGATATCAATGTAAATATGATAGGAAAGTGATTTTTCAAACCTTTAACTAAACCAAAAAGTTAACGCAACCAAATTAGTACTATTGTGGTGAGCTAAAATTACTATACATGCAAAATTGGTGTAAACAAATTTCATCACCTCTCACTTTCAGTGAATAGGTTGCCAATACTGCAACTCAACCTGAAATGCGATACCATTTCAAGGAATATCGGAAACAACATAAATGAGAAGAATCTGAAATCCTTCCGTTTGTGCCAAACCCGATTGATACGAAATAGAGGTTGATGCGTTCCAATAAATGTCTCAAATATGACAACGCAGTAGTACAATGAGCTGTTCTTCTGAAAGGTTGTCAGTAACGTAGGTGTTCATTTTTATATGCATTTATCTACTTACGAAAATCTTTCGGGTACAAGCATTTGTAGAAATGTAAAAAACACTTTCTGTCTGTTTCATCAAGTGCAATATTTTCTTTGGAATGCACTAACATACTCGTACAGTCATAAATATGTACTTACACATATAAATATTTTGTAACACATATTACGCGTGGCAAGGAATCAAAATATTTAAAATAATCTACCTCAGATGTCTAATCTAAAAGTGTTTGAGCTCCATGAAATTTCGATCTCATTTTCTAATTTAAAACGACTTATTTCTACGAAAAAGCTACCTTTTGGCCTTTTTCTACGCTGAAAGATATTTGTATAACGTCGTGTTATTTACATAACGTTGCAGACTAACAAGTCTTAATATATTTTCATTAAATAATTAGATCCAATAGAGTACACCATAAATAAATGCAAATAGCCCGAATCGACTCTTGGCTAATTTAGGAGTCGCCTAACAAGGCAACTTTCTAAGCCGTTACAACTTGCCAAGTCTAATCTTTGGACGTAGATTTCTCGGAAACGGTGTCGTTCCGAACTATATTTAATGCAAATCGGCCCGCCTAAGGCTTCATCAATCCATTACAGGAACTTTATGTCGGTGTCACTCGTGTAATCTTTGATCGTATCGTACTTAGGTACAGTTCCTTTACAAGTTATAAGTAATACTTTGTGAAATGAGTAAGGACTACGCGGTAATAGAAATTGTATGTACGAAAGAAATAATTTTATTTGTACTGTTGTAGATGAAAGTATCTGAAAAACAAGTATAAACAAAATGTTCTACTAATGGTAGAATATTCGAAAATACCAAAACAAACAAACTTGTAATAATTTACTTAAATACACCTTAAATAATAAAACAAAACGTAAAGAATAGAATCTATCAGACCCTAAGTGGCCATTGTAATAAAACTATGTCTTGATACCAAAGCACAATTTTCACCAGATAGCTTCAAAAGCTCCAAACATTAATAATATATTAAGTTCTAAGCTACAAACAATTTGATTACACATTTACGTTTTATGAGCAAATCCATGAAAGCCATCACTCGATCCAGGTCGTAATGATTGTCGGTATCCTCATTCCAGTAAAAGTGCACCCCGGGGACTGAAGTTAATCAAACGTGAATTTCACTTAGTGGTCCCGAGTGCACTTTTGATGGCTATTACATCTTCCCTGGACCAGTCACCACTTAACATCGAGTTGCGATCGTTCAGGCAAGATTATAGGATGGTTTTTTTGTATTTACTTCACGGGGAAGTAAACCGAAGATTTGGTTTAATATATTTGATTGTAAGCTACAAAACAGTGATATGATAATAATAAACACATAACTGAAATGTAACAATTATTACTAGGGTAAAGGAATAATAGTCTTTGTCAATTTCAGGATTGACTTACCATCAGTTTTTCTGAACTTTATAACACTTTGTTTACTATGTAATGAACGTGCCGTGTAGTCCCGTGCTAATCGGAGACATAAAAAAGAATGCTAACTAGCTACTGTTCTTCCCGGCATTTCGTAGGAGACGAATAAGGGACTAGGAGTATATGAAACCTATTGGCCGATAGGCTATCAACCTGTTACCAGTATTCCATGTGACGTCCAAACCCATGAAACTAAGTGACCAAGAATATTTTGTTATGTCTCCAAGTTTCTGACCACCCAGAAAAGGGATTAAAGGACGTTAATTTATATATATATATATATATATATATCAGTGGCCATTCCCATCCATTCGATACCGGCCTACCTCCAAATGAACGAGTATTTATATTAAATGTAATTTATTTGCTTGTCTATTTATATAACTGACGTTTGATTCGTTTCAGTCTTACTATTACTTAATACCATAAGAGCTACCCACCAAATAGAGGTAAGCCTCAAGTCTAGCGAGAGCTCCGTAATAGTTTTGCTGTAATGAACAGATGAACTTTCATCATTTCCTATTGCGAACATGAGAGGCATTTCGTTTGAGAGAATTGAACTTACTCTTAAGCTCTGAAATTGATATGATCGTGTTACGTGTTCTGTGAGCTGGGAGTTACGGTTAAAAAGTAGTAGATATTTTTTTTCTCTATACGATTGCTCTGGTTATGTAACAATTTAGATATTCTTCTAATTTGACGTTTTTTCTAAAGTTGTCATAAGTTGAAATTGTAAATTAGGCATTGATATTTTAGAAATAGATACTTTTAAAGAATAAAGCTATGTCGTTGCATTAAAGAACGTAATATCTACGAGTAGATTAGGAATAATCTTAGTACTTCTAAAATATACATAATTTATTTGTTTTACAACATATGTATGTATCTATTACCCATCACATGGTTAAGCAAAGAACATTAACTAAACCAATAGCAAATATATATGGAGAATCATAAATAAATATAATTTTCAAATACTCCATTCTATTTAGAATACGAGAAATTGCTGGAATAGCTTATTAGTTGAAAGGACAGCACTTGTAACAAAGTCAAACTAGCCTTCTGAGGCAAAAGTGAAGGATTTTCAATTCCTTTTGATTCAGAAGGGAAGCGACTCAAAGGCTACTTTCAGAGACAACTTTTTAATGAATTATTATATTTCGCCATTAGTCGAGCATGCTATTAACTTGCAACTGTATTTTTATATTAGAAATAAAATTGTTATTTTCATTTTTTTGCATAAGATGATTAATAAGTATCATTTAATACTTTTAGTTCTCTTGTGTTACAACGGCAGAATATGCAATATTCTCAATTGGATAAGTAGACCAATGTAACAAAACTCAATATTTTAAACATTGTAATGAACAGAAGAGCATGTATGAGAAGGTTAATGGGTGTGAGTGAAGCAAGAGATTGGTCACGATCGTTCCAGGAGGTCGTTCTCCGCCTATCTCGTTAGGGACGTAGAGGCGTGAATATATGTATGTATGTAATGAATGTCGTTGACTTTATCACATGTCAAGCTGATTACTGGCTGAACCAGGCTATCTCAACTAAACTCTCAACAGAAGTTTCGAAGATAACTTTGTAATAAGATACGAAAGTGATTTTTCAAATCTTTAACTAAACCAAAAAGTTAACGTGACCAAACTAGTACTGTTGGTGAACTACTATTACTATAGATGCAAAATTGGTGAAAACAAATTTCATCACCTCTCACTTGAGCGAATAGGTTGCCAATACTGCAACTCAACCTGAAATGCGATACCATTTCAAGGAATATCGGAAACAAAATAAATGAAAAGAATCTGAAATCCTTCCGTTTGTGCCAAACACGATTGATACGAAATAGGGGTTGATGCGTTCCAATAAATGTCTCAAATATGACAACGCAGAAGTACTGTGAGCTGAGTCTGAAAGGTTATTACTAACTTATTTGTACATTTTTATATTTATTTATGTACTTACGTATATCTTTCGAGTACATATATTTTTAGAAATGCAAAAAACACTTTCTGCCTTTTCCATTAAGTGCAATATCTTCTTTGAAATGCACGAAAATACTCGTACAGTCATAAATATGTACTTACAAAGATACATATATTTATGTACATAATATAATTGTGGCAAGGAAGGAAAATATTAAAAATAATCTATCTTAGATATCAAATCTAAAAGTGTTTGAGATCCATCAAATTTTGAGCTCATTTTCTGATTTAAAACGACTTATTTCTACGAAGAAGCTACCTTTTGGCCTTTTTCTACGTTGAAAGATATTTATATAACGTCGTGTCATTTATATAACGTCGCAGACTAACAAGTCTTAATATATTTTCATTAAATAATTAGATCCAATAGAGTACACCATAAATAAATGCAAATAGCCCGAATCGACGCTTGGCTAATTTAGGAGTCGCCTAACAAGGCAACTTTCTAAGCCGTTACAACTTGCCAAGTCTAATCTTTGGACGTAGATTTCTCGGAAACGGTGTCGTTCCGAACTATATTTAATGCAAATCGGCCCGCCTAAGGCCTTCATCAATCCATTACAGGAACTTTATGTCGGTGTCACTCGAATCTTTGATCGTATTCGTAAAATACTTAGGTACAGTTCATTCGCAAGTTATAAGTAATACTTCGTGAAATGAGTAAGGACTACATGGTAATAGAAATTGATGGTACGAAAGAAATAATTTTATTTGTACTGTTGTAGATTTATTTGAAAGTATCTGAAAAACAAGTACAAACAATATGTTCTATGAGTGGTAGAATATTCGAATTTTTCGTATTTACTTACATAAAGACACCTTTAATAATAAAACAAAACGTAAAGAACAGAATCTTATGACCCTGATTATCATTATAATCATACCCTAAGTGGTGTAAAAAAAACTATATTGATAGCAAAGCACAATTTTCACCAAATTGCTTGAAAAGCTCCAAAACATTAATAATATATTAAGGTCTGAGCTACAAACAATTCGATTAACACATTTCCGTTTGACGAGCAAATCCATGAAAGCCATCACTCGATCCAGGTCGTAATGATTGTCGGTATCCTCATTCCAGTAGAAGTGCACCCCGGGGACTGAAGTTAATCAAACGTGAATTTCACTTAGTGGTCCCGAGTGCACTTTTGATGGCTATTACATCTTCCCTGGACCAGTCACCACTTAACATCGAGTTGCGATCGTTCAGGCAAGATAATAGGATAGGTTTTTTGTATTTACTTCACGAGGAAGTAAATTGGTTTAATATATTTGATAGTAACTTACAAAATAGGAAAATGAAAGTACGAAATTGTTATAAGGCAGAATAAAAAGCATTGTTAGTTTTTACTAATTCCAGAATTGACTTACTATTAGCTCACAACTTCACGAGATAACCTTTTATGTACATGTGTAATGAATCACTGTAATATTACTTACATAACTTATTTCGATCGTTACAAAGTTTAACATTTTAACTCAAAATAGTATTTATTCATGCTGCGTATTAAGAATTTATTGGCCAAACCACAGATAGCATTTTAACTACAGTTTTACGAGTGTATACAACGGTTAAGTAAATGGTTTTTGTGTTTAGTAAAAACGGTCTGGTTTAATCAAATGTACACAGATAAATGATTAATATGATGTGCGTGAAGTAAACTAAAATTTCGGCATGACCACAGATATAAGAATACTATACTATTAGTAGTTCCTAAACATATCGGTACAACAAGCTAATTATTATATTTAATAAAAAAATAAGATTTTCTAATTATAAGGACAATTTTTCATGTAAAATGTTTTTTTTTACTTTCAATAAGTGATTTTATAATCCTTATGTTGAATAAAAAGCATTCCGTTTCATTTCAAACAAAACACATTCGTAATAAAGGAAAAGAGAACCTAATCTAATCTTTGCTGTTAATTAGATGGTGACCTTATTCAAGAACCAAATTAAAATTACAATATTTACAAACCTAAGTCTACATAGAATTAAATAATTCACATGGGAAATCAGGAAAATTTGATACTTTAATCTCTCCTTTGTCTATTCCACTACATTGTCTATGAGGGCAACATACAATTGCTAATTTAATTACGCACAACTATTTCCTGTTTCCGGCGTCCACGGAATTATCATTAACTTGGTTAGGAGCCTCCTTGATTACGCCCTTGTTTGCAGTTACATTCGCCCATTACTGGTCTTATTGCCTAACACAAGATCATAGTTACTATTATTACTTTTCCTTATGTTCTAAAGCGATCTACGTAGTTATATTCACGAAGAACGTTTTCCCATTCAGTGGAATGAAGAGATAGAGGTATTATTAAAACACTTTTGGTGTTTGAACAACCATACGTATTCAAAAACATACTTTAGTGGTTATTGGCGTTTCATAACTTGTATCTATTAGTGCAAATGTCGTATAATAAAATCTACATCGGATCGACAGAATGGTAGTAAGTCTTAAAATGATATCCTTTAGGTTTTTTTCGATTTCGTATTTACAGTTTTATGAATGGAAAATGTATATAACAATTAATGCTTAACACGTTTCGTAATAAAACACACTAGGACGTTCCGTATGTTAACACACTTTCCTAGATCCAGTATCTGTTTATAAATTCTAGACCTTATTTCCTTCGTGGAAAAGCGTAAGATAGAACGAATTGCATTTTATTTCCGGACATTACAAGCAATCTCATTTTCTTCAGTTTCTCGTGATAGTCAACATAAGCACAAACACACGTCCTGCTCGGAAAATGCCAAGTAATCTCTAGTGAGAAACACAAATAGTCAGTTAGCACATTTTTAATTACGCTTGGGAAATTGCAAACTCAATTCAAATAAAGCGTTTCCTTATTAAATTTTACACCAAAGACAAAAAGGAAAATTGAATGAAATTTAAAAAGATTTTGTATTTTAGTATTTGTAGAATGCATGTCAATAACATCACAGAAAATCGCATCACAGCATATATACAAATATATACAAGTAGGGGAAATTTGACACTTTTGCTATCCCAATAATAACTTCACATCATAACTGAAGTGCTATTGAACTACGATTTTGCTATAACGCATAAGTTAACTTGAGCCCCTGTTATTCCTACCGAAGCTTCCAGATTTTTGTCGAATCGGATAAATATTTCAAAGGAAAAGTAGAATAGGCTCCTCTCATTAATATGTACGTTTGCAGTGTACCATAGTATAATTTAAGGCATGTTGGTAATCTCTTTCCAGATAGTAATTATAATCGTAATAAAGTAAATTGTCCTGCATATTTTCATGGGGAACATTTAGTCCATGTGGCAAATTCCTGAAATAGTCACATTTCTGATGCCTTACATTATTAAATACGAAATTACTTTAGCTTCCAGTGTTTCGTGACATTTCAATTGTACCTACCCGATTCGGTCGCTTAAATGCTTAAGAGGAACCTTAATGCAAATGCTTAATTAAAGTCAAACCTAATCCACATTCGCTCTTCACTTAAGTGCACTCAACCCATGTTACGATTTTACGAAAACTTTGTCTTGATTGTGGTGCGAAGTTTTGAACCTGCTGGTATAATCGTAATAATATTGTGTCAGCAAAACACAATTCTGCTTTGTCATAGCAGGGCTAGCAGCAGCATTCAGCATGATTTAATTAAATTCTTGTCTTTACAATTCTCGCTATCAGTAAGCTTTCTTACCGTGTTTTTCTCCCCAATGATTTTCATCCTTGTAATCAAGTGAATCAAGCGCATTAAATATATTATAAGGAATAAAATTAATGGCTGATACGCCCGTAATTCCTACGTCACGTTCGATCAGATATTAAGAAAATTTACTCATAATTTTGCATACAGTATTAAGCACTATCCGCTCCTTTTAAATGAGATAACGAGAAGATAGGTCCTCATATTAACTATATAAGTCTAGCCGATGGTACAATACCCCTTGTTAACTGAGTCTGAACCCAGAGAAACGTTCGAACCGTAATAAAACGTTTCGCACATCAAGAACAGAGCGCGGGCACGTGTGCGGCCGGCGTGAAGCCAAATTGATGGTCACTCCCTCGCAAATGTAATGGCTCTTCAAAAAGTGCGCCTCGGGACCACTAAGTAAAATTCACGCTTGATTAACCTTCCTTCTATGCTGTTTTTGCGTGTTTGCGGCCCTCAGAAAAATCGCCTACATTGAGATTAATCGGCTGACCCAAATGTTGGGTATTATTCTGTGAGAGTCACATTGTGGTCGATGGTATTTATAATAATACCAGTAAATTTTAACATGGTCTATAAGTTAATTGGTTTATTAATAAGTGAGGGTTTTGTTTATTTGTTTTTAGAAATCTTGCTAATTCGCCAACTTCTTTGCAACTGAATGTCACCGACAATATGATTTGCTTCATTCAGTTAAACACATTTTTATTTAGGCCATAAATGACGTACTTTGTATTTAAGCTTAATAAACGTTAACCTTAGCTCTAAAAATGTCCCAAAAGTTTCCATGTTACTGATATTCTAAGAATTGTACCTATCTAGTTTACCTGATATGTGGTATTTTAACTCTTTGGATAATTATAGAAACGATTTTTAATTTAGGTAACAATCAAGTTCTAATTCAAAATGTAATCACCTGCCATTCGATTTATGACCACAGGTGCTGCCCAAGCTGTTTCCCAGACAATAAATATAATCCACTTACCGGCGGCGCTGTCAAACGAAAAAGTCAGCTTTACGACCGCATTTACAACTTCACGCGAGTGTAAAATTGCAGGAAGGTTTTAAACTTTCACAGTAAAAGTAGCGCATCGTTCAAACTTACATTAGTTATGCAATAAAGAGCCATAAATCAGATGATATCCGCCTAACGCCCGGCTGTCGTAAACGCTGAAATATCTTCGGGAGTTCTTTAACGGGGTAACTTCCCCAGACATTAGAGCTTGAAACTTTAGCCCTGAGAAGCGGATTGTAGGATTCACAAGTCGTGTTCACTTATTCTAGATGTTAACGCGATGCTGAAATGTGGGATCGCTATTCTTGACCAATTGGTGTGAAAATCAGAATGTATATCTTATAGAGGGAGGACGAACGTGTTCTTACGTCCGAGTAATATATTGTCTCTCTTAAAGTTACACGAGATTTTGCATTCCATTTTCGGTGCAGCTTCTCCATTTTCGCAATTGTGGCTTGTATTTGAGTGTGTCTTATTTACGGGATAAAAAATGAATGCATGTATATAATATGATGTCTAAAACACATATGGAATTTACCATTATGTTACGTGAATTTATCCCATATATTATAACAATATCCCGATAAAGCTCTCTTTAAGCAGCGCCCAGTTAACTCCATTTAGCTCCCGAACATTTTGTCGTGAGAACTCGCCGACTCCAAACCTATTTATCTAGTTCACAATTGAACGTTAGAAATAAACGACTTTTCAGTAACTTCGATAGAATTTCTTGCTGGCCTCTATTGAACGGCCTTATCGGTTTAAATCGTTTTATATCTCGAATTGTAAAAATAAAGTTGGAATAGTTGTTTTGAATCAGATGTCGCATGGTTAGAACGTGTATTCGTAAAACTGTTTAACGTTTTAAGCAGCTTTACATACATTTAAAACTGCAGTCTCTTCAACCATTCAATTATCACAAACCGGGCTGTATTCAATTAGCATTTTATGAATGCATATGTCTGTCTATGAGATTGTAGGGATGTATACTGGGGGCACGATTTATAAATTATTCAATTGAGTATGTCCCAACTTGAGTATCACTAAAACTAGTGAAATATATATTGATTACATTAAACTTTTATTTCTTGCTAGTCAGAATTTCATCGTATTATTATCAAGATTTTCACATTAATAATGAGGATGAGTAAAAATTACACAGAAATCGTTCGACGCTTTACAGGCTAGCTAAATTATTCAGAGATTTATCAACAATTTGCACACGTTAAATAGCAACGTTATAAGTACCTATAAGCATCGAAAGTGTATGAGGAGGTGTATGTATTTCAACGAAGCGAAAGTGGTTTGTCAGTATTGAGACAAATAGGGTTCATGATCTCTGCTTGTGATATATAGACACGAGCGTGATGTGTATGTATTTATGAAAGGTATACCACAAAAAAAAAACAAATAACTTCAAATTTAATTACTTTATTACAAAACTTAACTAATCAGTAACATAAAACTAATATTTACAGTACACTCATGAAATGACTTAAGAGCTTTAACTTGCATGTATCAATTTAAACATATTTCCTAATGAGAATACTCACTTAGTCTTCTGCATAACTTTAGTCGGGGTCTTTGTGTAACGATGGGCTTACCACGTATTACTCAGAGCGTTGGATGTCTATTAAAAGTGTTAATCAATTGAAGTGCTTGGGGAGGTTATAGACGATGGCAATATCATGTAGTATCCGGTTTAATGGTCACTATGTCATGTCATATTTTATATTATTAAATTTTTTGGGATTTAACTATTTCGTCAACATTATGAAATTCAATATTAGTGTCAATTGTTTTAACAAATAACGCTCTGTTACCATTATACAAGCTTTTACGTACAGGCGAATTTCATAGAGGAAACTAACACTTGCGATCAAGGTGCCACTTTAGTAAGTATGCTAAGTTTACTTACAAACAAGTGTCACATCATACTTGTACATACACACGCGTTGGACAATAAAAACGCCCCTTTATAAAAGTCATCTTACACCATCCCTCCCACATTAAGTATTATGTTTCCTCTTAGCCGAGGGCTTCTCAAAGACTTGCTTCATGCCGCCACGGAAGTTGCCAAGCCTGGATCCGGCACCCTCACTGTACCAAGCCGCGTCGAACTCTGTCGTATCTTGGTCCACCAAGTGCGTGTATTTGGTGCGACCGGAGCGCCCGAACTTCTTCACTTGCATCACCTGGTGAGATAATGTTGGGTTTAAACTGACTATTATGGTGAGGGATAACATGGAGAGGAAATATACCAAGGGTCCAAGTGTACTTATGCGTTTAAGCACATTAATAGTGCAATATCACTTCAGTGTAAAGTTGGTAGTGGCTAAGCAAAAGTGTCACAACACGAAATGACACTTTTGCTATTTCACGAATAAAAAGCATTAGTGGACTTGGACCACTGTTTCCCGAACAGGTGATATTTGTGTTAAATGTCGAAAGGCTTACCACCTGTCACATAGGGTGCTGGCTAACAAATTCAATCGTGGGTTCAAGGTGGCCACAGAATTACTACCTCCAAAATAACAGGAATGGTCACCCGAACCTCTGAATACCCCGCAAGCGATAATGGTAGTAAAAATGTTTGTCTTTGTATATTAGGAGACTTGCTGAATATATAATAGCCAAAACTCTTTTAAAACTTACTCTCTGGTAAAAGAAGAGTAGAACGTAGATACGTCAATCTCTAACTACCTCGAAAGAGTATATGGTTGTAAAATGTTAATCTTGTTTGGAGTTTTTAAAGTTTGGTCTTTTTATTAGTATTCACCCGTTGGACTTATTGCCATTTCAGGTAAGTTTCTTTAGTATGGAACAATAATTTGTCATCCAATAGGATATTTATTAGTATTTATCATATTAGTATAAGATCAAATTAGTGTTTACCTTAGGCAAGACAGTCTTATCGAAATGATCCTCCAGCGTGGGATTCGAGAAGTCTTGTTTGAACACCTCTTCTTCCTTATCCAAGTAGAAAGCACCTCTGCAAAAGAATAACATCTTAATGTTACTATAAATTATTCATTATCATAAATTTAATTAAGATTATTCAATAACTAAGTATTGTAATTCATATGATTCATTGGTAAAAGGTTGCTAACCCATCCTCGAATATATTCATTTGTCTATACCACGACATACCAGAAGGAATGGCAGCTATATTACAATATATTTACTCCAACTTAGATACGAAAAGAATGACACTTAGCTTACGATCTTTTTACGTCCTTCAATAGACAAAAGTTATCCTTATATTTTATTAATAATATTCTAGAATAGTTTTAAGAGATTCGCGATTTATACTCATGATTAATGATAATGATAAGTCCCGTTACTTATTAATCATGGATATTCTAGAACACAACCAAACACTATTGTATTCATTAATTATTTGTAACGATATTACTACGACTATCTAGTGATACGCGGGCTTCGAATGACCCATACCTAACATGCCCTTCGAAATTTCGGAGATGGGCATTCTCAAGCCTCTAAAATAAAAAAGGGAGTATGTATACACAAGTCGTGAAGCGTATGTTTGTATGTATGATATTACTATGACCACTAAATAGGTAGTCAACATACCTATGATAGTATTTCTGCAGGAACTTGTATTTGCCTTTAGCGGCCTTGTTGGTGACCACTTTGGGATTGAGCCGTTGTTCCATGCGACGCTCTTCCTCCGTCATGTTGCGGATCCTCTCCAACGCCAACATTTCCTTCTCGTAACTGTAACGTAAGGGAATAATATTAAGTACTCAAATTATCGTATCTATAATATATCTTGTCCATATATTAATCTATAATATAAATAATCTAAATATATATCATAATTTATCTGAATATGTATTAATTTTCCATTTAGCTCTCAATTAGTACAACTGTGTCGCCCTCTTGAGGTTTCGACATAATATCAGCGGCGCGATTGTACATATCGTAACACCTAACTGAGTCGGTACTATTTTTGCTCATTAATGCACATACGAGAATTAATTGTATGTTTATTGTTATAATCCTTGTTAGATATAAGTTGTAAAATGTCTACATATGTATAATAATAATTAAAATTTATTTCAGACGTAAGTCCATACACAATACAAAAGCAAATCAAATGTTATTTGTAAATATATTGTATGCTGTAATTGTTTTCATTACCGTTACATTATATTTAACCAAATTGTCGTACTAGTACGTCCATGTGCTATATTATTATTATTATTAAACATCATAAGAAAACTTATAGTACAAATCTCTACGTATACAGAGATTTACAACCTGTGAAGTTGAATACTAATCATTTATTAACAAAATCGAATGGCCAATGACCATCATAATACTTAGATGATTGTGGACACTCTAACTATACAACAAGGATGAATAGAGTTAAAAGAATATCTATTCCTATAACTTACGCTTCCCGTTCCTCTTTATCTCTCTTAATTCTCTTCATCTCGCGCAGCTTCCAAGCCTCGTACTCCAGTTCATCATTTTCATCGTCTGTGCACACGTCGTTAATGTGGCCCTCTTTTTGTTCCGCCTGAAAAATTAATTACATACGTAAACATTCACGTCCTTTAATCCCTTTCGGGGTGGACAGACCCTCGGAGACATAATTTCTCCTAGGTCACTTTTTAGCAAGAATATTGGGGTTGCGATGTCATAATAGAACATTAGTGAATTTGCTAGCCCTTCGCCCTATAGATTCTATTTACCCCTAGTCCCTTAGTCACATCTTAAGACATTCCGGGAGAAACGGTAGCTAGTTAGCATTCTTTTTACGTCACATACTAGCACAGGACTAGGACAGTATTAATTGATAAAAAAATCGGTAGTACTTATGAAACTATTACTTATGAAACTTGGTTCCAGCGTAATATAAAGTTTTAATGCATATTAAAAATTGAATTTTTGTGCTTCTTAGTATCTGATTCCAATTATAGGTAATAGTTTTCCAACTAGGACGCCCTATAACTTCTAAAATACTCCAGTAACGCTTTAGGACTTATAAGTAGGAATAATAACTTTTTGCTTTATGCCCATATATGAGTCACTATGATAGCATTTATATATCATTTACATACATTATTTATATCTCAAACGTAAATTATCACACATCATTAATACCTGTGTAGTCCTTTGCTCAGCCCGTATAGTATCTTCTACCAGCTTCAACGCCTCTCTTCTTCTCTCTTCCTTTTCCTTCCTGGCCTCTTGTTCTTCTTTCTTCTGCTGTTTAAACTTCTTTTCCTTCTCAATGACTGTCATCCGTTCTGAGGCTCGTACGAACACTGGCTTGACTCGCGGTCCTGTACAGCAAGAGTACGTAATAAAAGTTTTGGCGTTTCTTTTTCTGTACTGTTTATAAATGGTACACACATATTATATACATGTTAGTCACATCCCGTTTAAGTAAGATAATCTTGGAGATAATAATTTGTACATACCAATATATCGGGATTATAATATTGGTGACAGATCGCTGTCTCATTGCACATAACATTAAATTTCAGCCTAGTAGAAAAGAAAAGTATTTCGCAACATTATATTTACGTCCTAAACCCAGCTTGACACATAGTCATCAGAGGACCAGCCTAACGCCTGGGAAACCTTAATCATCAAACAACAGACATACACATCCATCCATACCTTTAAGACTATGCACCGAAACTATCTCCTTTGTCACTTTTAGAACATTTTGAGGTTATGATGGGATTAATCCGGTATATTTGGTGACAGGTGGTAGCCCATCACCCAATTGATCTTACTACATACATAATTTATTACATAAATAGAGTACCTGTCTCTTCCTCGCTGTCCGTGTACTCTGTGTCCGATGACTCACTCTCCTCCTTGACCGGCTCCATATCCTCGTCCTCTTCCCTGCCAAGAATCTCATGATGATCCTCTCTGAAACAGGAGATAGAGTTGGTTAGGAACATGTACTCTATGAAGTGATATTTTAGAGACTGGACTTTAAAATTAATATAGGTTAGTGTATGGATAAATTGAATGACATGATAAAAATAGTTTCAAAAAAATCAGGGGCCCAAGTCACGACAGCAAAAGTGTCACTAACAATTTAGCAACTTACTGAAGTGACATTGAACTAAGATTTAGCAAAAAGCATTAGTGGTCTTAAATGGAACTCTTGTCTCTTAGCCACCTAAAATTTAAACAGACAGAAAGCAAATAGTAACATTCTATTCAACCTCTAGACAAAACAGTACAAAGTTAGATTATTTATTCCACTTTTTACCTAGCTGCAAGTTTAGCCCTGAGCGCTTTCCTTCTTCTTTCAATCTCCTCTTCATCGAGGTCTTCCTCGTCACTCTCTGATCCACTCTTGTGATCTTCTCGCACTGGTGGTAATGGTTCAGGCTCCGCATCTATGATCTCTGGCTTGTGCTCTGAGCGTCTTGGAGGGGAGCTTGCAAGGTTCCGAATACGACGTAATCTGGGATCGTCAATCTGGAATTGTGAATGGGAGTGATTAATTATAATGTACGTTATAAATGGGTGGGTTTATTTATGTCGAATTGCTGAAGTGAAATCTAATCAACTTCAAGCCTGATTGCAAACAGCATCTACCTTAAACTAGGTACGAGTTAAGACCATGAAGCTGCAAAGAATGTATATCATAATTTATCTAGAGTAGAGTAAGGTATATAAGTGGCAGAACCATGGGAATTTGTGATCTATGCTACCACCCTGCAGGTAAAAAGGGCCCTTACTCCACTAATTAACTTTGACAGCCACACAACTGCGTCGCTACTGCGTTACTTCTGCGTCTCGACTGTAAAAGTGGCACTCTGCTAATATTTTCAGATGTAGTTCGATTGCGCTTCAGTGGCCAAATTTTGTTAGTAGAGTGCCAAAAGTGTCAAATTACGGCCACTGAAGTATTACACTATCGATACTGAAGTAATATTGTGGCTAAAATGAATTAATGGAGTAAGGGCCCAGGCTTTAGGATGTACTTACATCTTCATCTGACTCTTCCTCTTGCTCTCTTCGGGCAATGATCTGGGGTAAGATCTGTCTCTTCTCCGGTTTCTGCTGCTCAATGAAGTCTTCTGCATCAGACTCCTCGGAGGAAGAAGCTCCTTGGGCATAGTCTGGCTTCTTACCTGATATGTACCTTTGCACTTTTACCTTTTGCATGGACAGCTCACCTAGAATGAATAGATTAATGTTATGGTTAGCATAATGTGTGCACGTACGTAATGTAATGGATGTGTAGTGAATACATTAGAAATCAAACATTTTCACAGGATCAGCATCAACATCAAGAGATACATAGCTCCTTAGGCTGTACAATGACTATTGAACATTGAAGGATGTAATAGACTATGTTTTACCTCAGTGTACTTCTAAATATACACTGTCTAGTGGAATTTATATTAGTTATATACACATTCTTCCAGTCCAGAACCTTAAGTTTATACTTAGTAAAAACCACTACTATACTCGCATTGAAGATTGGCTGCGACTTGATATTACATAAAATTATTGTAAGGCTTGTACATTGTGTCCCATGGGTCATAAAAAGAATTCTAAACAGATGAAGTTCTATCCCACATGACGTAAAAGGCGACTAAGGGACGGGTCAATGGGATCTATTGGTTTTTGAGCTAGCAATCCGTCACCAATGGTCCTTATAACATCATAATGACTATTCATGCTATCAAGTGACCAAGGAGATGTTCTCATTTCTCCAATGTTCTCTCCACCCAGATAGGGATTAGCTAGCTATGCATTTTGAGTAAAGCCTTTCAATCGTTTTAGTGATAGACCAATCGTAGGTAGTATTTTATTATCTGTGGTAGTACGCATTTCATGCTGATCAACAGTCATGTGAATGACATAATAAATGAAGTTTAAAATAATTATAACATACCTTTCTCATTGCGAACAGGTACAGCCCCAGCTGTACTCTGGATGCCCATAGGTTGTGAAGGTAACGCATTCATTGAATTCATCTTGACTACACTCAATATGTGTGCTACGTTACAAAGTAATTAATGGAGGGTATGTGTGATCACATCAATATAAACATTTCAATAATTTAAGGGTCGAAAAGCAAATTATTGAAGCGTCGAGTCTACAAATATTATCACAAAAACATAAACACATAACCTTTTGCCAATCTTGTAAAATCTATCTTCCATCCAATAATCAATTCAGTATAAAATATTTCAATAATTTAACTAATGTCAGACAAATCGTTTTAAGCAATTACTGTGGGGCGGTTCAAAAGAATGCGTAGGGTTAAAAATCATAATAAGGTAATACGTACGTAAATAACATATTCTATGAAAATTTACCGTGTTGTAAAAATGTTGTATTCAAATTAAATAATAGAAAAAATTAAAATTAATTTTTAGTTTGCATTTTTAATCACCTCGTCATATGCATAATTATCTTAGCTACTTTGTGACAACACATTTGTATTTTGATGTTGTGGTGTTTATTTAGATCTTATATTTAGGTATGCAGGAAAATTTTATCATATCTACTATAAAGAAGTTAGACCTCGTTGGCATTTTTTTGCAAAATATTTATAACTAAGGGTCTTCCTAAAATATAATAATAACACTCAACAAAATAATGGCGAACTCTGAATTACCAAGTCTGGATAAATTAATAATAAATAGTTCCACTGGCAAAGATCTTGAAGAGTATAATAGAATCTTCTATGGAAGAACAGATCACTTTGAGATCGAATTGGGTAAAGAAACCAATGAAATGGCGAAAACTCATAACTTTGAAGTAGCAGCTTACAGCTTTCCAGCCAAACTGGAAGAGACTAGGAATCCTCGGATAATAAAAGTGGGAGTTATTCAACATTCTATTGCTATTAGTACTGATGAGCCTATCATCAAGCAACGTCAAGCCATCTATGATAAGATAGCTAACATTATTGAAGCTGCTGGAATGGAGGGTGTCAAGATTCTTTGCCTTCAAGAAGCTTGGTGTATGCCATTTGCTTTCTGTACCAGAGAGAAAGAACCCTGGTGCGAATTCGCAGAAAACGCTATCAATGGCCCTAGTACTAAATTCCTGCAAGATTTTGCTACTAAGTACGAAATGATTATAATATCTCCCATTCTCGAAAGAGATGATGTCCACGGTGATACGATTTGGAACACAGCTGTCATTATCAATGAAAATGGAAAAGTAATTGGTAAACACCGTAAAAATCACATACCAAGGGTTGGTGACTTCAATGAATCCACTTATTATATGGAGGGAGATACTGGCCATCCTGTTTTTGAAACAACCTATGGAAAAATAGCTGTCAACATCTGCTATGGCCGCCACCACCCTCAAAACTGGATGATGTTTGGAATAAACGGAGCTGAGATCGTATTTAACCCATCCGCAACCGTCAGTGGATTGAGTGAGCATTTATGGGGCATAGAAGCTAGGAACGCAGCCATTGCTAACAGTTACTTTACCTGTGCTATTAACAGAGTTGGTACTGAAGTGTTTCCCCATGAATTTACCTCAGGTGATAAGAAACCAGCTCATAAAGATTTTGGGCATTTCTATGGGTCCAGTTACTTCACAGCTCCAGATGGTGTAAGGACCCCTGGTCTGTCAAGGGTCAAGGATGGATTGTTGATTGCAGAGATGGATTTGAACTTATGTCGCCAAGTCAAGGACAAATGGGGCTTCAGAATGACGCAGCGCTTGGATCTGTATGCTGAAAGTCTAACTAATGCATGTAAACCAGATTATCTACCTCAAATTATCAAGAATTAGAAAGCAGTCTATTTTTGTATGAATTATGTAATTGATTTAAGTGATTATATTCCATTTAAAGTTTTACTTCTAGTCGCTAAGGAAATGTTTATTTTTTTTATATAATTGTTTATTGTAATCATAACATTGTTTACATTTTAAATCATTTTAATGTTGGCACTATTAAATAATTGAATTAAACTGGTGATTTATTATTCATGATAGAATTCAAATCTCTACGTACAGTATTTAAACAAAACACAAATCTAAATTATAAGGACATTCCAAGTACATCTCATCTCGCCATTGAATAACATTAGTTAACACATTCGTCGCCATGGTGGGTCAAAATGACCGGCACCACATATACTTTTTTGGACCATGGCGACGAAAGTGTTAAGTTGGGTCTTCTGACAGAGTAAGTATGGAAAAAGAATCCTTTCATTGAAGTATTCAATTGCAACATTGAATAGACTTTAGAGGAATATAAGCAAAACTTTGGGTCTGGAGGGGATGTAAAGACTAGGACTAAACATATAATGGTTTGTATATGTAGTTGTAATAGAAAACTGAAGCCTAACAATTGGCATAATGGTCAAATGACCAACATATTAAAAATGAATAATGTTAATAATAGGTATGACCACCAAATATTTCTGAGGAATATGGAATTTAATTAGCTCCTAAAAATTATTTTGAAACAACTTCAGCACAAACATAACTCAGGAGCCATTAAGTATAATTCATATCTAGCCAGTTATTACTCATTCAAAAACAGATAAAAAAGTAAATAATGCAGTTATTACTTTTTATTTATAACCAGTCTCATAATAACATGAATGTAGATGTGATTAAAAATCCATTTCATGAAAGTATGTTGCAACATGTTGAATTCAGGGACATCATTACAGATCTTTATTATTTAAACATAAGGACAATCAATACAACTTGACAGAAATAAAACTAATAAGTAATTTAAAATTTGTGTAATGAAAATTATGATAATCTATACAGTTTTGTATAAACATGAGGTTACAGTGAAGTACATTCAGATAATTTTAAACAATACATAATTGCAACCAGTATACACATTTATCTCATTCAAATACAACACAGGCTGACAATAAATAAATAATGATGCAATACAAATATATGCAACTATGAAATTGGACAAAATGATGAAATACATGGCAATGATCTGGAAATTCAAATGAAGGACAAAACCTGTATGTACCTCAAAATTACCAAAGAATAATTCACTAACACTAAGCAGTCTTAGCACGGATAGCAGCACGCTTCCCAGTGACGGCCTGGAAACCAGATTTAATACTAGCCACGGAGCATCGGGAGCCACAGGTCTCACACTGCAGGAAGAATAATCTCGTGTCTTTCTGGAGGATGGTGTCAGGTGAGCGACACGTATGACAGGTTACGTATTCCTTAATATATCTTCTAAGAACATTCTCAATCTGCTTCTGTTGAAATCTACCCTTGATAATCAGCTGACTGTTACCATCTATTGACCCACTTGTACCCAATTCAGCAAGCAAGAAGTCTAACAAGTGCTTGGGTTGACGATGCAATGTTCTGCAAATTTCAGTAAAGTTTGCAAAGGAAGTTTTCTTTGTGCCGATTCTCACTACTTGAGGGGGTCTCATAATGAACTTTTGTTTCTTGCCAGATACCATACTGGGATTCTTTTCGCGCATTATATCAAACACTCTTTCTAAGAGCTCATCGTACGTGTAGTCTCTGTCACTGCCAACCCATCCTGTTTGTGAATCATCTACATTTTCCTTATCCTCACCTTTGCTCTCCTCCTCATTTCTTTCATCCATATTTTTCCTCTTCTTTTTCTTTTTAGTCTTAGAGAAATCAATATCTAAGTCTAAGTCATCAATAAGGTCGTCGCCTTGATTTTCCGGCTCTTCAGCTGGAGGTTTGTCGTCCTTGGAATTTTCCAAGACTTCTTCCAGCTCATCCATATTGAAGGCCTTCTTTTTCGACTTCTTCTTTTTCTTCTTGTCGAGATTGTCCAAATCCAAAAAATCATCGTCAAGGTCGACGTCACCAGAGTCCGGAGGCACAGGATTCACAGACGGGGCATCCGATTGTTCGGCCATAGCGGCATCTAAATCGAATCCAGTCTTCTTTTTTTTCTTTTTCTTGATAGAAGGATCAAAAATCATATCGTCCTCCATATTTAATATCAAAATTGCAATAAAATCCCACTCAAGATAAACTAAATTGGTTAGAAATAGAACATGAGGACAGTTCGCTAAACTCGCTTGCTGAAGAGAAATGTCAAATTTTTGCGCCACAGATGTTTTATATATATTATCAGACTATTGCATCAGAAAATCTAGTCATATAAGAGACATTTTAGTATAAAGGTATCTTTCACAACCAAATCAAAACGACTGAATGATGATACCAAAGTTGGATATTTTATTTGTAAGGAATATCAACGATTCCAGGCCCTTATATAATTAATAATTCGCTTATATTTTTAAAATCGTTTCAATTATTAAAATTATTAAATTCTTGTGTACATAAATGCAGTAAATATTTGATTAGAAATATATTTTTTCCATCTTTAATGCACAAAAAGATGCATATACATAACTCAAATTATTGTGTGTTTTGTATGTTACGCTTCTATAATATCTCAGTCAGTAATCTTAGAGGTTAATAATATCTCAGTAAAATCCCACCATCTAAGAGAAGTCTGTTCCATCTGACACAGTAAATAATAAAAAATAAGAATAACCTAAAAATTACTGCACTAGAAATTCCATAATATTATTCTTAATCTTTCTGAATGTTATGCTTATGGATTTGTTTGCCAGTTAAATAATAACACATTTTTGTGTGAAAATAATTTATAAACAAGATGTATAGTACGAAAAATTTAACCAAAGTTTTCAGAACTTTTTCTAAATTGAAACAAGTGCCTGCACGATCGTCTTCTCAGCTTGCTATCGAAGAAAATGAATACACCGAAAAGCCAGAGTATCCTCCTATCCAAGATATGTCCCTGGAAGCGAGGAAGTTGCGTGACAGACAAGCATTGCATGAAAAAATAAAGAAAGTTCACACAGTGGAGGAAAAACAAATTGCTCTTAACATGCCAAGATACTATGGATTTAACTGTGTAATGCTCAAAGAAGGCTACGTGCCATACAATGCCTTACCAGCAGTGCAATGTTATACCAGAAGTCATTTAATGCCAGTTGATAAGTTGCCAGATTTCTACCAGGATTTTGAACAGACTGCGGATGAAGTAACAAAACATATAAAATCACAGATAGAGGAAACTCTTGTCATGGAGCATGAAGGCATTGAGTGAGTATTCTTTGTATTAAAAATCAATTAATACTTGTAAACTATTCAATTGGTATTTGCAAAGAAATAGTTTAGAAACTTTTATAATATTAAAAAACATTTGGAATTAACCATCATATGCATTAATTAATGTTCTTAAGTAGATAAACTCTTATAAGAATCTTTTGTAAAAGATATTTGACAGCATCATCACGTTGTAATAAGGATTAACAACTTTGACTACCCTGTTAGGAATTAAAAATAAGAATAGTAAGTATGAAAGAAGTTAATGTTTGTATTTATATAATCTGTCTTCACTATTTACAGACATAACTACAAGCTAAGACCAGAGACATTTGAACCAGATCAAAAAGAGAATGAATTTGCTAAAAATGTCACAAGACAAATCAATAGAATCATAACCAACTTCCTAGCTGAAAAAGATTCTCATATTCTCACAACACAGGTACTTCCATGGTTTAAGAATCTCCTTACATAATCAATAACCTTTAAAACACTGTTTGGCTCCCATTTTTATTTTAGAGGGCCTCATTTGTAAAGTAGTGAATTTATGCCTACATTGGACCCACATTTTAACAAATAGTTGCCTCTGTTGTTGTCTTGTAACAGCCCTGACTAAATTGATTCTTTAAAGCCTTAGTCCCAAATAATATTTTGGACACTTACACCTATTAAACTAGCACAAAACTAACTCCTTGGCTAGTTCATATAAGACTTGCATGAAGGGTCTTAATCATCTTATATGTAAAAAATAAATTAATAACTATGTACAGTATAAATAATCAAGTACCAAACTGATAAATGGAAGAACACTGTATTTCTTAACTCTGCCTCCATAAACCTCACAATTACCGTTCAAGTGGTTATGACTTACAGAGGTCATCACTAATAAGATTAATAGTATCAGTTCGTCAGGGTTCACTGTGATCATTACGACTTCGTACTTAGATATTAGAGTATGTAATGTGCCAGGTTTTTACTCTGGTTTCTGTTTAAGGTGGACTATGAACCCCGCCACGAAGCCTTCTGGTTTGTTGGTGGTCTTGACGCACCAAACAGAGTGGTGGCGTGGAGGAAGCAGTATCCTTGGCTATACGATAGAGCAGAAGAGCCTGTTGACAGAGGCATGCAGTATATAGGTAAGGTGTCATGTAGTAACTAATGGTCACCTGTTTTCTTTATTAGTATCATCCTGACAGACTTTAAGTGGTCAAAACTTACTTAAAGTGGTAGATGTTACATCTCTAAGTATTGTGTCCACTCTAAAAGGAATTGAGGCGCATGTGTGTGTATGTAGGTATAGGTCTGAATGGTTTTCTGTCAAGCAATCTAGTTGTTGATTCATTGTCTATTTTGAATTGCTTGCGATCTACCTTTGCACCTATTATACTTACCACTTGGTGTATTACTTAAAATATATTGTTATTATAAATGTGTATCACATATGGCTGATGACAATAAATTATATTAATGATATTATGGCATTGAATTAAGTTTTCATGATTAACATTTCTTAATTCCTTTTTAAGGTAAACCGATGTTAGCAGTGAGAAGCTCACAGCCATTGAAGCCATTTATTCCTTACAGTGAAGCAGAGAACCCAGACTTCCATGTGCCCCACTATTCATACCACCCCAAGGCTATTGGGTACCAGTCAGAACACAGGCATGGAACTAATATGCCAGGTATGTTTAAAATATAGGTTTCACTTACATGATTGGGAAATTTGTGGATTCTTTTAGAGGTTGGACTCAATTAGAATACTATAGACAATGACACGTTACTCGTAGTTTTAGTTGTAGGGATCCATTCATCTTATTATAATAGGTATTACTTTCTATGAAACATAGGTTATGCAAGTTTAATATTAATTTATTAAATTACTTTTATTAATATTCAACATACATATAAATAATATTAAAAAGTCAGTAATTACTAACAACCTTTACTAAATTCAATAGTAATTACAGATGCCTACACAATTTTTCCTTGTAGATGATACTCAAATAAGAATAATTTACTTTCCAGGATTCTGGCCAGGAGACGAAGATGAATTTGGTCTCCTAGCTATCCACAACCGAGGTTTCATGCTGAAGAGGAACGAGTCATATGGTGAGCAAGATCAACTAGAAGCTCTTCATTGTCAAGCGTTAAAGTCCAGCTTTGGCTGGTGTCTGGCCCAAGCTAACTACCAGGGTTTCACCTCCTTTAATGATATTACTTACCCACTTAGTACTCAGACTGTTATCACCAATGGTCAACTCTGGTCCTACTATGCATACCAATTGAATACCATAGCGATACACAATGATGCAGTCCACACAAACCCTAAACATAATGTATGCTTCGCTACCAAACCAGCAAAGTTATATGAAAGCATAGAAAACGGACAAGTTAAAGGTTTCAATGAGGATGCACTGAAGAACTTAGTTCAGTTCTACCTAAATGCTCCGGAAGATAGAGAACATGAGATGAAGCCGTATTTGAATAAAGAGGAACAAGTAGTAGCTGATATTGAGGATGATAAGAGACGGGTATGGTTAGAGAATACTTTTAAAACGCTAATGTCGAACAGGCCAAGACATTATTTGGTTCCTGAAATATATCAATGGGAGCGAATTTATAAAATGATGTTCAAGACGAGAGGTTTTGAAGCGAAACGTAGACCGTTTGAGTTGGGTGTTAATCCGTTCAAGCGTAGGTTGAATGAACACTTACCTCCGTATATACCTAAGGCGTTGAGGCCCTTCCCCAAGGATAAGAAGAAGTTTGAAGATACATATTATCCAGATGTATAATTAGATTGTATTATTAGTTTATTAGTATTTGTAGATAATAAATAAAATTGTTGATTAAATCATTGTTTTTATTCTTCACTTCACGACTATGGTTCGCGTGTCTAGCGCATATAGTCGTTATTCAATATGAGAGGTGATAAGCCATGTCGCCATTTACAAGCACTGACTATTACCTCGTCCGAGGAATTGGTAGTCACCATATTTTTCATTGTCCAGTTGGTTGAGCGCTGCAGTGGACGTTTGCAACGTTCTTAACCAACCCATTTTATTTAGTTACTAGTACTGACGTACGCTAGCGAGAAGAGGACATTAACCGAATATGGGACTGAGAGAGATACAGCAATCTATGGTATCTCATTACGTAACGTAACGATTACGAAAACATATGATGCATGAGATACCGACAAAATTATTGGACTGGTTAAGTCTATCGCAGCAGCGATGAACGATTGACTTACCTATTCAACCCTAATGTGAAAGGTTAGGCCCACAAACGTAGTATCATGTACTAACATAAATAATACATACTACATATAAATAATATATACGGGGTAGTCAGATCTTCGGAATTGCGTCGCTATTTTCAAGTACTGACTCTTAATAATTATTGTTACTCCTAATGGGAAAGTGACCCTAATTGCAAAATGTACAAAAAAAACAGAAAACTTGAGTTCTTGGACGGGCGGGTATTGAACTTTAAACCAATTGATTTAAAGGTAACTGCTCCAAATTTGGATCAACACCGATTTATTACGAACTGTTTTAAACTTATTATTTCATACCGTTATAATCATATACCAACATATAAGTATATACCATAGGAAAAAAGGGCTTATATATATTATTGCTCACGATTCAGAAAAATGTGGAACCAACTAAAGAGTACGTATTTTTATTTCATGTTTAATTTATCAAATAATTAAAACTAAAAACATTGATTGCTATTTAAACATGATAATAAATTGAAATATGGTATCATTTAATAAATAATTTCAGACATTATCAATCAGCCTATGACAGTCCACTGCTGGACGTAGGCCTCCCCAAGGTAACGCCACAAAACACGATCACTCGTGGCCCTCAGCCAACCACTACCAGCGACCCTTTTCAGGTCATCAGTCCACCTGGCAGGGGGGCGTCCTACACTACGTTTACCGAGACGCGGCCGCCATTCGAGAACCGCTTTGCTCCAACGGTCGTCGGTTCTGCGACAGACGTGACCGGCCCACTGCCACTTCAGCTTGCAACATCGATAGACAAGACATTAGATTATGACTAATTTATTTATCATGATTGTGTAGATGTACCTTATGATCATGAAACATTGAATTGAATGATTTGGAATCAGTAGAGTAGTAGTTTCTATGTATCAGTATTGATTTGACTCACTGGATTGCTGAACTGTTTTCTGTTTATTTGTAAATAAAAATTAGGCGCAATGAAAAACCTCAGTGTATATGAGGTTAATATAAAAAACCTTGATATCGTTGCTGATAATGCACCAGCTATTTGTTACGGTCATAGTGAAGACAGTGCGTCTGGTGAGATTTACGTGTGCGAACATAACCTCAACCTGAAATGTTTAAACCAATGTGGTTCAGTAGAATGGATGAAAGACCTAAAGGAGCTTGCTTCACCAGGCAGCTTACCAGTAAATGTCACGTATCTGATGCTCCCAAACAGTATTTGTGTTGGATTAACGAATGGAGAGTTGTTCACAGTTAGTGAGGGTGGAAACACTTGTGATCTTGCTGGTATTTGTGATGCAGGTCTTCTGGTAAGTACAGTTGTTTTTCGTTGTGTGTGACATGGTTTACATATAACCAATATTTGTTTCCAACTACTAGATAATAATAATAAGATTTGGACATTGTTACACCAATAGAACTAGCCCCTCGGTAAGTACATTTAAGACTTGTGTTAAGGGTACTATTCAATGTATATTTAAGAAATGTATACATATTATATATAGATAAATACATATATAGCATATATAATCAACGACCAGACTGGAAAGCAGTAGAAAAGCGTAGTTCTTAACTCTGTCTCCACCGGGAATCGAACCCGGAACCCCCTGATTAGCGTTCAGGTGTCTAACCGATCGCGCCACGGAGGTCGTCAAAGATAACCATCTAATATTTCACTGAACTCTAGTCCTTAGTTGCCTCCTAAGACATGCTGGGATGATATGCATATAGTGAGCATTCTACTAACTTGCCAAAAAAGCTCTGGACTATTGTGTATTCAACTTTTATTTTTTACTTTACTAACTAATATTTCATTAGTCAACATAACCATATTAATTCTGTCAAAAGACAGGGGAATTTGTCTGAGAATATGCTTACCATTCTTTAACTACTTATAAAAATACCTGAGGAAGCTCTTTACATAATTCTGGTACATTGTTGCTAATTAGCAGAAGCCTTTATAGCTTAATGTGCTTACAAAGTATACCTGTATAGATTTACTACTTTGTCTCATTTATTAATTTAAGTGAAACTTATTTTACCAACTACTTATTAGTTTATTCATACAATTCCAGGCAATGGAATGGAGTCCTGACCAAGAATTACTAGTACTCGTTACCAAAGAGTTGAACATGATCCTCATGTCTTACATGTTTGACCCAATCTGTGAAGTAAACCTGCTAAAGCAAGAGTTTGGAGATAAACAGTTCATCACAGTGGGTTGGGGCAAGAAAGAAACACAGTTTCATGGATCTGCGGGCAAGGCGGCTAGAGTAGTGGAGGAAATTAGTGCAGGTAAGATATATGCTACGTCTTAGGCTCCTAAGGTATTTATTATCTTTTCTTGTATATCATATTATTATGTTCTACTGTTATTAGTGATCCTTTTCTTGTGTATCATATGTTTCATTCGCATTAAAGGTTGGTAGTTAAGAGTCTTAATGACAACCGTCATATCTATCATACAAAGCCCTGTTTTACATATAAAAAGCACTCAATGTGATGGTGATGTTAAATGTAGACATGTAAAGGCACAGAAAATCACCCTTCATTATTGCCAGGAGAAATGCCTTCTAGAAAGTATTTTATTAAAGGGTTTGAAGTACCTGTAACCGCTGAGTATGGATGAGGAGGTGCCTGTCAATGAAGCAAAAATGGTTTGTCAGGTAGGACAGATGGGGATCCGTGATCTCTGCCTACCCCTGTACAGAGAATCAGGTGTGATGTGTATGTATGTATAATTTGGAAGTAATATTAATTGCTATTATATTTCCTTTTATAAATGTGTAAAATATAAAATATAAAAATATGGTATTACAATATGTAACACAATAATTTATTTATAGTTTACACTTATTAATATGTATGTTTATTAAGCTCTTATTGTTAATTTTGCCCTCTTGTTTGTTCTATCATAATATCAGCGTTGCGTTTGCCACCAAACGTAACATACCAAGCTGAGTTAGAACCCTTTTGCTGCGACAATAACATGCACAAGCTATACCTCCTAGTTTGTAAGTTTGATTTGTAAAATATTTGTATTGTGTATGTTTTTGTTGCTGTAAATAAATGCTTTTATTATTATTATTATTAAAATTGATTTTTACTTTAAAAAGGGTTGTATATATCTATTATTTTACAGATCCAAATGCCCCTAAGGAAAACTTGGTAAAAATCTCATGGAGAGGCGATGGTCAGCTGTATTCCATAGGCTTTACTATGGATGGTCTGCGAAGGTTCAAAGTTTTCGATAGAGAAGGGCAACTGCAATATACTAGTGAGAAACATTTGGGTATAGAGGCAAACCTTGCTTGGAGACCCAGTGGTAATGTTATAGCAACAACACAGAGAGATAAGGATGATTATGTCATAGCTTTCTTTGAAAAAAATGGCCTGAAACATGGTGGCTTCAAAATACCTTTGAATTCTAATACTACTGAAGTTCAGGAATTGACATGGAGCTCGGATTCTGAAATATTAGCCATACAATGCTTTGATAAAGAAAGTAACTGTCAGTCAATATTATTGTTTACTACTGGTAATTACCATTGGTATTTGAAGCAAGTATTGAAGTTTAAACCTGATCAAAACATATGCAAGATACTATGGGATAATGATTTTAATATAGCCAATAATAAAACTTTACACATTATTTTAAATACAGGACAGTGTCTCTCGTATACTTGGGTTTGGAATATACACCATAGTGCAGGGATAACTGAAAATGATGATGCAGTTGTAGGTGTCATTGACGGTTATGAGGTACTGCTTACGGGTTTCAGACAGACAGTAACGCCACCTTCAATGTCTTCATTGCAATTAAAACAAAACAAGACAGTCAATTCAATAGTCTTTGCTTCTAAATATGCACAGGAGAGTAACTCGTTTACTATATTTACTGAGGATGAAATGGTTATGTATAAACAGAAATCGAAGTTTCCCTTGGATTATGAAGAGGAATGTAGAATAAAATTGGTTATAGATGAATATCCTAGCGTACAATACAATTGGGTTAGTGTGAGAAATAATACATTTGTCTCTGTTGTAGTAGACGTGACTGGTTGCTACATTGTTGAATATTCTTTGAATATGGAGACTAAATCACTTAATATCGCAAATAAAACATTAATTTTCGACTCTGTTACAAGAATCTCAGAGCATCCTGTAGACAATTCGAAATTGATTTTACTTTTGAAAAGTGGAGAAATTGTTGACTATTCTCTAGGTGGTGATATAAGCCCTGTTGATGTGTCATTCAAAACTTCGTGTCCCCAATTTTCAGTTATATCTGTTGGTGAACAATTGTACTATTTGGGACTCACACATAAGAGCACATTTTATATCAATGACTGTGTCCTGAGCGGGATTAGTTCTTATTACATTCACACACATTTCTTAATGCTTACTTCGCTCAAACATTTACTATTAACTGTGCCGTTAACTGGAGAGGGAATTGAAGTGATTAAAGACTCTCAGAAGATTGAATCCGCCTTAGTACACAAGAGGAAAATTGAAAGAGGAGCTAAGTTAGTTATTGCAGTACCCAATGGTACGAGAACTGTTCTACAAATGCCAAGAGGTAACTTAGAAACGATACAACCTCGTCCTTTATCACTCAAAATAATCGGCGATTATTTAGACTCCTTAAAATACTATGACGCATTCGATTTGATGAGGAAACAGAGAATCAATTTGAACCTGATTTACGATCACAACCCAAATAAGTTTATGAGTAACATTAATACGTTTCTCAATGCAATAACGTCTAGCAACTGGCTAACAGTGTTTCTGGCGGATTTAGACAATATTGACGTTACGCAAACAATGTATGCTAGCAATTATACTGCCAAAGACAAGCATAGTATTGAAAATAAAGTTGAAGAAGTTTGTCAAGCTTTGAGAGCCTCTTTGGATAAAAGAGGTGAACGCCTTGAGAAGATTCTTGTAGTATTAATGACGTATGTGAAAAAGAACACAGTGGAAGATTTAGAAGAAGCCCTACGCATAATCCAGTACATAAAAGAGGAGGAAGTATCAGGAAAAACGTTTCCAGTTTCATCAGACGAAGCGCTAAAGTTCCTTCTATACATGGTCGACGTAAACACATTGTTTGACGTCGCTTTAGGAATGTATAACTTCAATTTAGTTACACTTGTCGCTAACAAATCGCAGAAAGACCCGAAAGAATACATATCTATGCTAAACGGCTTCAAAACTATGGACGATAATTACCGAGAGTTTAGTATTAACAAACACTTAAAAAGATACTCTCGAGCGTTACAATTTCTAGTGAAATGCGGTTCCGAACGTCATAGTGAATTATTAGCATTCATACAATTCCACAGTCTATACAAAGAAGCGTTAGAGTTATATCAACCTGATCAATCCATATACCAAAAGATAGCCACAGATTATGCGGATTATTTAAAGTCTCAAAATAAACTAACAGAGGCAGGTCTAATCTATCGCAGAGCCAAATTGTATGAGCAGGCAGTGGAATGCTTCAAACAGTCCTTGGATTGGGAACTGGCTGTCGAAACAGCGTATAATCTGCCAGATTATACTGTGGTTACTCGGTACGTTAATTGATGTAGTTTTCTAAATTGTAATAGGCATATAGTCTAATTAATTCATTAAAGTTTTTGGAATGTATAGGAGAATAGACAATATATTTATGGACACCTTGAAATGTCAGTAAAAAGTTGGGAGCCCAACAAGCTTATATTATATACATACCAAATTAGTAAGACTAGAATACTCAGAAAATTAATATTGTATTTTGAGTTAGAGTTCATCTATCCACACATTCCTAACTGTAAGAGAGTGAAACAAGAAAGATTTGCCAGGACGTTCCAGATGCCGATCGATAGTCTCTGCCTATCCCTTTGGGGCACGTAGAGGCGCGATTAAATTCTGCAAAATTTATGTATATAACACATAGGCTTTACATATTTCATCATATTGCTAACATACTCTTGTTATAATGGTTTATTTTGTTTTACAGAGAACTTTTTACTTTATTAAACGACGCAAACAAATTCAAAGAAGCACTTACAATATTAGAACAGTACCAAAAGGATTATGCTGAAGCGACAGAGTACGCTATCAAAACTGGACAATTTAAAACTGCATTACGGATGTGTGCTCAGTACAAGTTACAAGATTTGATAGGTGCGTAATACTTAAATATCAATCTATGAACATATTTATTATTTAAGGAATCCGTGATCTCTACCTACCCTCTGTAGGTAAACGGGCGTGATATGCAACAATGTACATATACGCCTTTACTTCTCAACGGTATACATGGGCCCACTTTTGATCGCTATCTTATTAGATAATTATTATTATATTACAGTAATACATAGTAGTTGTTAGAGTATAAGAATAAATAAAATAATACCGACGCACAATAAATATTCTGCCTTAAAACGCCAAAGGTTCTAATCACCTCATTAGAGATAACAGTTGTAAAGCTTCAAAGACAAAAACTATATGATATACCCTTCATTTCAGATCGCAACTTAATACCAGCATTACTCAACGAATACAAACATACGTTAGAAGAGATCGAATCAAAACATACGAAGTTTTTAGGTTATAGAGAAAGGCTAAAGATCGTAAGGTTGAACAAGAAGAATAATCCAGTGGAAATGCTTGACCCTACTTATAATAAGGACTGTGATCTGTATTCGGATGCAGGTAGTACGGTAGCGTCGACTACATCGAGGTCTTCTAGGTGAGAATACCTACTTTAGTTATCTTCATACGTTCGTACTTATAGATTACAAAACTAGCTTTTAAATCTTTTTTCCAAAAAACTGGACAAAATATATTTATATATATATTTATTTATAATAAATTAATTAAAATTTACTACTACTAATAATATTGACTGTAAATTAATGACATTCAAGCTAAGTATTACACTCTACAAACATAGTGTTCAATAACAGTGATCAGGAACCCACATTTGTGAAGTTAGAAGTACCTAAGTATAACAGCCGAGTGTGTATAAGGAGCAGTATAGGTCAATGAAACAATAAAATCGGGAAATATGAGCCTTGATCACCGCCTGACTCTAATTAGGGAGAAAGGCATGCTGTATAACTCTATGTATATATTGACACCTAACGGCGCACTTGTCCTTAACGCCATTTAGCGAACTTTACAGAAGAGAGGTTTAAAGTCGTGAAAAGCAAAAATATCCAGTATTTTTTACTGCCTAGACGCCAAAAATATCGTCACTTCGCCATGAAACCAACACCAATCGACACGGCAAAAAAAATTAATCGAACTGTATATTTAACTCATTTTCGTCAAAAATGGCGTTTACACCAAGTGCGCCGTTAGGTATATATCAACTATCAAACATTAAACGCTATATTAAATTCTCATTCTTCACAGCCGTTCATTCCGATCGAGTAAAAATCGTAGGAAACACGAGAGGAAAGTAACTTCCTTAAAAGAGGGATCCAAATACGAAGACGTAGCCCTGGTTAAGGCGTTGTATGAACTGGTGAGAAGCACGTTTCAAATGCGGCAGACTGTGCACGAGATGTGTATAGCCTTGAGCTCTTGTAATAAGGATAAGGAGGTTGATGTGATACAGGTTAGTTTGAAATACATCGTATACATAACTTAAGATACAAGGTACATATAGACCATGTTAAAGTAGAATACTTACACATACATTAGTGGATACTTACATACGTACATTTACATGTATTTTCAGTGAGAATACTAACATATGTTAATTTCACGATTGTTACCCCCTTGTAGGAGTGAAGACTGTTTACACTACGAAAGCTCACGTTTCATCTGATAATCTTTAAAGACTCCATCGCCACTCACTAATAGTGCCACTGTATAGACGTTATAGATGATAAGGTTTCTTCACTGAATAAGTCAATATAATGAATCATAAAATAAAACATGTTAATTATTTTTCTTCCTTAATCTGTCTGGGGATGTCTCAGTAGGTGAACTTTATATTGTTCTCTATATGTTAGATAACTAGATCAAAAGCGGGCGGTTCCTACAACTATATTTAATGATATCGATATTTTAAGATTTTCGTCACGTCTTTATACGTGGCTTACTGCTGTTAGGTTTTATTCAATTATTTTCTCGGTTATAAGAGCAACTTTAAACCTTCATGTATTAATCGTTGCAATAATTTTTTATATAAGTATTTAATTTGTGTACAGGACAAACTAGATAAGGTACTAAAAGAGATGAAAGAGAGTTTCAAAGAGATATGGACCCCTGAACTGGTGATAGAGGCCGCCAATTCCGAAATAGCAGCTAATGAAGACCCCGAACATTCTATCAACGGTAAGATATCTTACAAGTTCTTATAACAAAAAATAGTTCGTTTGTTTTTAGTAGTTCCATTGGTTGCAATATATTTGCTACTTAAAGGTGCCGACGACAGTAAATCAGCATACATAAATTAATGCATACAAACAAGTCACCTGAACGCTAATCGTGGGGTCCCGGGTTCGATTCCCGATGGTGGCAGAGTTAAGAACAACGCTTTTCTACTGTTTTCCAGTCTGGTCGTTGATTATATATGCTATATATGTATTTATATATATATAATATGTAAACATTTCTTTAATATATGTTGTGCCGTGTGGCGGCGGCTTTAGAATAAGACTGTAGTACATTTTTGCAGTCCGCCACCCCATCTCTTCCCGTGGGTGTCGTAAAAGGCGACTAAGGGACTAATTAGACCTATGATAAACATACATAGGTCCCAAGTCACATAGTATTTACGGATTATGATGACTATATTTATAATTAGTATATATGTATATTAACAATAAATTAATTCTATAATATAATCTGGATTTAAAATTATAAATATTAATTAAATTAAAAATATTATCATATAAATTAATTTTGAGGGTACCCTCAAAAATTTTAAAATTACTTAAATATTTTGACGGTGGTATAAAACTCAATTCTAAATGATATTTTAATAGCAAATATTTTTGGCTACCACCGTCATCTTTTAATCAAATTTATTTATTCATAATAATATAGTTGTGCATCATGGTCCGTAAATACTATTGTGCGACCGAGCGATGGCGGTATATCCATCCGAAAAGGGTAGGGAGGCCAAATACAAAGCCGATGACGGGCAGCAGCGTCATCTGTGCTAAAGTCCTTACCCCTGCGATCTCCAACCCGCCTGCCCAGCGTGGAGATTAGGGCAATACCCCCCCATGTAATGACAACATTTAAAAAGATGGCCCCGAGTTTCTGGCGGCACTGTCGTCCTGGCCACGGTGACGGTCGGGGCAGCGACAGTGCCAGGGGTGCGAAGAATCCCCAGGCGTCAAACGAGTCACCAAAACTACTGACCGTGGCGACGTACAACGGACGCAGTCTCCGGCTGGATTCTCATCTGGCCGAACTGGAGGTAGAACTTACCAAAATCAGGTGGCATATCCTGGGGTTAAGCAAGGTTCGAAGACAGGGCGAGGACTGCTTAACCCTAAGCTCTGGACATCTGTTCTACTTCCGGGAAGGAGACTGCAAGTCCCAGGGGGGCGTAGGCTTCCTCGTCAACAAAGTCCTCTGTAACAACGTTGTGGAAGTGTCCAGTGTGTCGACAAGGGTGGCATACATCATTCTTAAGCTCTCGGATCGGTACTCACTCAAAATGATCCAGGTGTACGCCCCCACATCGGCACACTCAGACCAAGAGGTAGAGGCCCTATACGATGATATCGAACGGGCCTTGCATCATACCACGACCACTCACTACAACGTTGTGATGGGGGACTTTAACGCTAAAGTTGGTCGAAGGGAGAGTAGTGAATCGAGGATTGGACCACACGGCATTGGCAGTCGGAATTCCAGGGGACACATGTTGGTCCACTTTCGAGAATCGCAGGGGCTGTATCTTATGAATACTTTTTATAAGAAAAAGCCCCAACGGAAGTGGACCTGGAAAAGTCCCAATGGAAACACCTTTAATGAGATCGACTTCAGCATGGCGGATAAAAAGCACATATTCAGGGATGTCTCTGTGATCAACAGGTTTAATACCGGAAGTGATCACCGCATGGTAAGAGGCACCCTGAATATCAATTATAAGCTAGAAAGGATGCGCATGATGAAGTCCACGCTCCGACCGACCCGACTGCAAATGGCTGCTGGTTCATCCAAGTTCCAATTGGAACTTCAGAACCGCTTTGCCATTCTGCAGACCACGACCAATGTTGACGAGGACCTCGAAAATGTGACCAGAATAATCGGCGAGGAAGGGAGCCGGTTCTGCAGGGCTCGAGCTGGGAGCCGTAAGTCGTGTGCGTTCGCGCAGCGGAATGTTGTTGAATTTAAAGATTTTAATTATGCAGATATTTAGTGTATGACGTCGTATAATTGTGTATGGTAAAAAAAAATTTGTGCACGCAGCCATTGTGGAGAAATTCACCAAAAACTGATTCCGCTGGGCGAACGTTCGCCCAGCGGAACTTTTTTTGATCCATTGACTTTAGAAGAAAAGAGATGTGTCCAAAAATTAGTGTGTATTTGTGTGTAATTGTGTATGTATGAATAAAATTAGTGCATGCATAAACTTCGGAGAAATTCAAGTTTCCGCTACGCGAACGTTTGGCCATTAGCTAGTTTTCATACAAAGCGCTTACATAGAGAGCTGTAGATTTTTGAATTTGTTTATATTTGTTTAATAAACAGATTTAGAAAAAATCGTAAGGCTTAAAAGATAAAAATATAAACGTAAAATACGCTTATTAGGTCTTAGTTCTTAAAGTATGCACTTTGGGGTCTAGATTTTCACGTTTATACAAACCTTGTAAGTGTCTGCAACACGTTGCCAAGTATCAATGATGTTCCGTTAGTAATTAAAGAGTTATAGGACAATTTACCACGAATAGATCACTGTTTACAAAGCAGTCAAATATCATGACGTTCTAAAGGAATTGCATGGTAAAATGTATGCCAATAATTAGTGTATTCATTCAACTATTCACATGCAAAATTTCATGTCATTAAATTCAGTAATTAAAGAAAAACAATTATAATACTGACGAAGCATCGAAAACCTACATAACCCGACCAAGTTCGGATAGCTACAAAAAAGCGGCCGTGCAATATATTTAGGTAACATCCCAAAATTTACAGTATAATACCGGTATTGAATTGGTAAAGGTGATAACACAATTGTTGTTTCGATATAATTTATATAATTTGGTTGGTTTACCTTAAAACCCATACATTGATACACTCTTTATAGCGCAGCCGCCATTCTCTATTACGAAGAATACTTAATTGTGGTCTTTTCTATGTTATAGAGAGTTTATCGTTATAGAGAATAATGTTATAAAGAGTTTACACTGTATTTAGATTATATCTCAAGTCTCAAGCGCATACTTAAATAAAGTACCTACGTAAACGGTACCTACTTTCTGTCATAGTCAAATACATTTAAAAAAGTAGGTGTACAAAAATAAATGACCTATAAATTATATCGAAACAACAATTGTGTTATCACCTGTACCAATTCAATACCGGTAGGGTTATTATGTAAAAATTTGCAATCAGCAGTGATCGCAAAGTGATCGCGCGATCGATTGCTATTCGTTCATACAAATTGGTATTAGAGTACCCGCCACATAAGGTGGCAGTAGCCAAACTTGGAACTAAATTTGACGTTTCCGCCATTGCGTGTTATTTTGTATGAAAGGTAAATTTAGTATTACCAGCGTTGTGTTTTTTGCCCACTCTTTGTAATTTTTATGTTTGTTAAGGGTGATTATAATAAATTGATTTCTGGAGTTTCTTGTTAGTTCTTCTCCAAGGGTCTCCGCTGAACTTCTTCTTCTCAATCGTTACGCTCTTATCAGAGCGGTCGTGGTCTTCATGACGTGGCATCTTGAGCAGCCGAAATGGTTGGTGAACTAACCTCGGTAAAAATATGTAAAGACAATGCTCAGTGCCATGTTTGAAATAGTTTTTTTACATACATACATACACATCACGCCTGATTCCCTGTAGAGGGGTAGGCAGAGATCACGGATCCCCATTTGTCCCGATCCTGACAGACCACTTTCGCTTCATTGACATTCATACATTCTCTAATACACTCTCGGCGGTTATAGGTACTCCTAACGTCACCTTTTTTCAATATAGCGTCTATCTGACTGTTACATATATGTCTTATTAGGCCGGCCCCTACGTAACCGCCCTTCCACTTCACTCATATATATCCCTTTTGTCAATATATAGTTTTTTTAATTTGTACTTAGATCATAAAATAACTTTCAAAGAGAGCTTATGATAGGGCCTATTTTGAATAAAAATATTTTGACTTTTGACTTTGGTATATTAATTTGTTTTATTTGAGTTTATAGCTCTGCAACCAAAGATCGTTACAAATGAAACCTCAATATAATGTATCGAGCCGTATGGCACAGTGAGTGCTAGTTTTGGCGTGTTTACTGGCAACACTGGATTACGCGACTGTGGCGACGCCTCCAACTGCCACCTTATGTGGCGGGTACTCTATGTAAGGTGTTCGCTCGCTGGTCGCGTTCTTACTGCTATCCAAAACCATACCAACATAACCAAAATCATTCATTCAAATTGACACGTAGAAACTAGCGCCCTAGCAATCAAGTAGCAATCGGTGGAACTAGCAAGTTTGTTATTGTTTATGTTTGAAAATGTTCAATAGGTTAGAAATTTTTAACTTGAAATATTTGCTACATTGTACCACAACTGTACACGTGGAAAGTCAAGAGCTGGCGTATAAGGCATAATTTGAAATAATGGTAAGTATTTTACACTAAAATCAATAGTGAAATGAACATAAATGTGGAAATATGTAATTTATTACTTGAGCACTAAAGTTTATGTTTTTTCAGGCTGAAAACTTCGATATGCCAGGCCATATCAAAAGCAAGAAGAGGAGAGCTAGCCATATCACTTTGAAAATGCAGGTATTGTCTTCTTGAATAATATATTTTAGTGTAAAAACTTATAACACATAATAACAATAACAACTATACCACAGTTACTTGGACCATCTGAGTAACTTACTTACTAAAATACACTTTACTCATTCTCGCTACACACGGTAAAACAGATATCATGAATTCCCATTGATACTAATCATGGAAAATAACTCTTACTAGATCTACATCATACACCTTTATTCTTTACCCTACATTACTCTTGTCATAGTCATCATTGCACTTCCACGGGCATATGCACGCTAAACCATACCCATAGGTCACACAAATAAGCATGTTAGGAGTGATATTGAATGACAGAATTAAAAATAGATGTAGAGGCTAAGATTTAAAAGGGCATGCTTCGATCGTTTATATATGTTATGAGGATAAAGGATAGTAGATTAACAAAAGATTTGAATTGAACAAAAGATTTGAAATTGAAGAATTGAATATATGTGTGTGAATTGGAAGGGCGATTACCCAATAGGACAATTAATGACAGTTAGACAGACTCCATATTGAAAGTGATGTTAGAAGTATATATAACCACTGAGAGTATATAAGTGTATAATGAAGCAAAAATGGTATGTCAGGGTGGGTATCTGTGATCTCTGACTACTCCTCTACAGGGAATTGAGTGTGATGTGTATGTATGTGATTAGTCAGGATCATTTGAGTTGGCGATCAATAGTCTCTGTTTGTCCCCTTAGGGACATAGGAGGTGTGAATATATGCATGTACTACAAATATTGTTGTTTTTATCATAACATAATATGTATTTAGAAGGTCAGGCAGTAAAAAACATTAAAATCTACCAAATTGAATAACTTATGACTTCTGGGTGCTAATAAACTAGTATATTTGGAGTTTGATTTCTGGTAGAAAAAAGGTACAATTTAATGTTATATGAATTTTTATTTGTTTCCATAATTGTGTATGATTTAACGTTGTTATTGTGTTTATTAATTTATGCATTGTTTATATTTACTAGGTGGAGGCTTCTTGTGTGTTGAAATCATTGATTCTTGTGTGTTGAACATGGACCAAAAGAGAGTGGCAGCTAAAGAAAAACCTGCCAATGCTACCATGACCACTGCTGAAGCAGCTCGCATCCAAGCCAAGTCAACTTAATGTATAGATGAAAATTTTAAACTAAATTTAAAAATTAAAACTACATATTTGAATTTTCTATAAGATTTTTTATTTCTTCCTTTTGCCATCTACACAATTTCAACGATCAGGGCGCACAATTTCATCCACATTCTAAATGATTCACTTGATCTGAAAATAAAAAAAATATTTACAATGAGATTACAAATATACCCACAATATCTATCCTTCCAAGGAAAAACCTAATTACTTTCTATCTTAACGCTACTTTTGCCTCCTCGACATACATTCATCTTAACAGACATGTATGACATACATACAGACATGCCCACTGGTTGCACATATGAGATGAAATATTAATATGGATACATATATTCATGGCTCTACGTCCCTAACGGGATAGACTCTTTTATTCTTCACGCTGCGTACACCCACCTTGACAAGAATGTTTCTAATTTGATCAGTATATGTTCTACACAGCCTAACTTGTCCCCCTCTACCTTCCACTTTAGCTCTATAAATTATAAATCCCTTTCGTAACCCTCTTCTCATCTATCTGCTCCATATGCCCAAACCTCATAACATACCTTTCTCTATGTTTGTAATTACATATTCTCCCATACCACAGTATTCATGAATCACACTATCATTGACACAATCACATACAATATCACACAATCTTACATAATACATTTTTCTGAGGGAGATCATCTCTAACTATTATTCTTCATTCATGACACTTCTGCCAAACCAAACACTCACTACCATACATAAGTGTAGGAAATAGAACATCATTATGAATAGCCAGTCTTCTGTTTCATTCTGAATCAACTAACTAGACATCAGTCTGCTCACAGCCGCATATTAATATCTTAAATGATGGAAGTGATATGCACATATATTGTGTAGTGTAAAGGGTAACAGTCAAATTATAATACATAGACATGTTAAGCCCGTTTCTCTCTATGTACATACATACACATCACGCCTGATTCCCTGTAGAAGGGTAGGCAGAGATCACAGATCCCCATTTGTCCCGATCCTGACAGACCACTTTTGCTTCATTTACTCTCATACATCTTCTCATACACACTCGGCGGTTATAGATACTCCTAACGTCACCTTTTTTCAATATAGCGTCTATCTGACTGTTATATATCTTATTAGGCCGGCCCCTACGTAACCGCCCTTCCACTTCACTCATATATATTCCTTTTGTCAATCTGCTATCATTCATCCGCATAACATGTCCAAACCATCAAAGCATGCTCTTTTCAATCTTAGTCACTACATCTTCTTTCAAACCACAACCTTCCCTCATCACACTATTTTTAATTCTATCATTCAATGTCACTCCTAACATGCTTCTCAGTGACTGCATTCATGCTTCTTTTGCCATACCCAACTTTCACTACCATAAGTCAATGTTGGAACCAGCACAGCCCTATGAATAGCCATACGTGCCGATTAAGAAATCAACTGGCTACCCATAACACTATACATGGCCCCATTGATCTTATTGCCTGCACACACTCTACATTCAATATCTCCCTCACACTTTCCTCTCTCTATGTAATAAAAATAATATAATTCTATTAAATTATTATATAATACTGACCTTCAAACTATATACATCCAGTCTGATTGACCCTGAGGAAACTATAATATTTCCTGAATATATTGTTATTGTTAAGTGCAGCTGTAACTTCACGCACAGAGTTTGAGACACTGGGCTGGCCCAAATGTTATCTGTAGCTCATCCCAATAGATTTGTGGTCTGAAGCAGTAGCAAATAAATGCAAAAGCCGCGAAAATCTGTAAAGAAAATTATGTTTTAGTACATAAAATTATGACAACCAAATGATGGAAATTTATATTTGAATATAAGTTACCTTACCTTGCGTTCAAAGCTCAAACTTGTGCAATGACTTTGTTATGGACATAAAGGGCCTTAAATCATCGAAAGGCTGAAGAAACTCCTCGTCAGGCAGAGAATTAGGAGTTTTCGTCTTCTCAATTGTTACGCAGTTTTGCTCGCGCTTTCGCCGATATTCGCCTGCGTTGTGTTTCCCTCTACTGTCTCCTCACTCTCCACACTTATAATTTACTAGTGCGACTGCCTAAACTACTTTTTTAGCTTGTTTAAAGTTGCAAAACTTTCTAACAATCTGAAAGCAACCACCTTTTTACTTATCGCTGTTTGACATTTGAGTTTGCAAAATTTTCGCTCGTGATTGCTGTCAAAACTGTTTACATAATACCAATTATTATTGCTTTCATACATTTTCTTCGTTTTCGTTCGTTCTTTAATTGCTGTGTTGTTGTGGTGTTGTTGGCAGCACTGTTTCGATTGCTGTTGCAAATGCTATTCCATGATACATAATACGAAAGTCGTGTTTGACAGCGAAAATCGCACAATTTTCGTCGTTTGCTTACTGATCGCAAGTTACATAATAACCCTACCGGTATTATACTGTAAATTTTGAGATGTTACCTAAATATATTGCACGGCCGCTTTTTTGTAGCTATCCGAACTTGGTCGGGTTATGTAGGTTTTCGATGCTTCGTCAGTATTATAATTGTTTTTCTTTAATTACTGAATTTAATGACATGAAATTTTGCATGTGAATAGTTGAATGAATACACTAATTATTGGCATACATTTTACCATGCAATTCCTTTAGAACGTCATGATATTTGACTGCTTTGTAAACAGTGATCTATTCGTGGTAAATTGTCCTATAACTCTTTAATTACTAACGGAACATCATTGATACTTGGCAACGTGTTGCAGACACTTACAAGGTTTGTATAAACGTGAAAATCTAGACCCCAAAGTGCATACTTTAAGAACTAAGACCTAATAAGCGTATTTTACGTTTATATTTTTATCTTTTAAGCCTTACGATTTTTTCTAAATCTGTTTATTAAACAAATATAAACAAATTCAAAAATCTACAGCTCTCTATGTAAGCGCTTTGTATGAAAACTAGCTAATGGCCAAACGTTCGCGTAGCGGAAACTTGAATTTCTCCGAAGTTTATGCATGCACTAATTTTATTCATACATACACAATTACACACAAATACACACTAATTTTTGGACACATCTCTTTTCTTCTAAAGTCAATGGATCAAAAAAAGTTCCGCTGGGCGAACGTTCGCCCAGCGGAATCAGTTTTTGGTGAATTTCTCCACAATGGCTGCGTGCACAAATTTTTTTTTACCATACACAATTATACGACGTCATACACTAAATATCTGCATAATTAAAATCTTTAAATTCAACAACATTCCGCTGCGCGAACGCACACTCGTAAGTCGGATCTCTCGGACGAGACTTTGGACCTTATGAGGTTAAGACGAGAAACTCCACAGACATCTCCTTCGCAAACAGCTACGCTAAACAAACAGATAAAGAAGGCAATACGACGTGACCTACGTAAGGCTAATGCTCTCCTCATAAAAGAGTTGATCGAGCAAAATCGTGGGATGCGCGTATTCGCCCGAAAACTGGGACGTAGCCATATGACGAAGTTGAGGACTGCTCGTGGAGACATGGTCACCTCTAAACCAGAGATCTTGTCTGAGATAGAAGATTTTTACGGCCAGTTATACCGCTCACGATGCCGAAATCCGGTTCCTGACCCCTCCGATTCAAGGGCCACATTGACACGCCACTTTACTGAGGACATGCCTGAAATAGCTATGGATGAGATTGAGATGGCCTTAAAACAGCTTAAAAATGGAAAAGCTCCGGGAGAGGATGGAATCACCTCTGAGCTCCTGAAATCTGGTGGAAGACCAGTTCTGAAGGAGCTCCAGGGAATTTTTAATAGTGTCATCTTCTCCGGAAGAACTCCAAAATGTTGGGGCAGAGGTGTGGCTGTTCTGTTCTTCAAGAAGGGAGATAAAACCCTCTTGAAGAACTACAGGCCGATAACACTTCTGAGCCACATATATAAGCTGTTCTCGAGGGTCATCTCCAATAGACTCTCAGCCAGGCTCGATAGCTTTCAGCCTCCAGAGCAGGCCGGGTTTCGACGGGGTTTTAGCACCATAGACCACATCCACACGTTGAGGCAAGTTATACAGAAAACTAACGAGTATAACCAGCCACTCTGCCTCGCGTTTGTGGACTATGAGAAAGCCTTTGACTCGGTCGAGACCTGGGCAGTCATGGAATCCTTGCAGCGATCTCAGGTCGACTGGCGATACGTGAGTGTGCTGAGACATATCTATGATTCCGCCATGATGACCGTTCAACTCCAAAGCCACGGCACGAAACCTATCCAGTTGCAGAGAGGTGTCAGACAGGGGGATGTTATGTCCCCGAAACTGTTCTCGAGTGCACTGGAAGATGTTTTCAAAACGTTGGATTGGGTTGAACGGGGAATAAATATGAATGGGGAATACATCTCGCACCTCCGCTTTGCTGACGATATCGTCCTGATGGCAGAGTCGCTGCAGGATCTGGAGGAAATGCTGTCCGAACTAAATGCTGCTTCTCGACGCATCGGACTCGGGATGAATTTAGAAAAAACTTTTGGTTTTTTCTAACACAAGTCTAAAATGTACTTACCAAGGGGCTAGTTCAATTGGTGTAATAATGTCCAAATATAAAAAAAGTCATACCGGTTGTACATACACATTTAAGTCCTTTAATCCCTGCTGGGGTGGACAGAACCTTGGAGAGACATTATGTCTTAGGTCACTTGCTTGAATATTTGGGTTGTGATGTTATATGGATCATTTGTTGACAACTCGTTAGCCTATCCTCCAATAGTTTCCATTGACCCTTAGTCGCCTCCTACGACATGATGGGAAGAATGGCAGCTAATTAACATTCTTTTTACTTTTTACCGGTCGTTGTACTATAGTGCAAAAACTTGTTTTTTGAAGCTGACAGTTTCTCTTTTCTTACAAGTATACATTATATTGAACCCAATTTTCTAAAGATAGTCATGAAGAGGCACTGGGGCGGTTTCGATGAACATAAATTAATCTTTCTGCGACACATAACATAAATATTCACAACCATTAACCCTTGTATAGTAGAGGTACTAGTATCTTTGATTAATACACATTATTTGTATAATTGTATCTTATTTGTGTTATTTATAATAAAAAAAAATTAAAATTTATTTGTGTTATTGTATCTTAAATAAAATATACAAATTTATTTGCAGATCCTGTGATACATGACAAGTATTTGTACATGAGACATGCGCCTGAAATCACGGAGTTCAGTTGGAAACTGCGTTTGCAATAAGTTATAGATTATAAGCATAATGAATTATAATTTGTTAAAATATACATAATTTTGTTATATTAATTCTTTTATTTGTTACTTCAAGTCCACTATTAGTGTGCGTGTCGATTGATGTTGAAGAAAATCTATCTAATGTGGTCCGTTGTAGAAGTACTGAATTGAAAATCATAAGGGTTTCAACTTCGCGGCCACGATTATACGCTTATAACTTTCAAATCAGTATTTCTAGTTATAAATTTTTTTCAATAGCATTATGATTTTGCATATTATTTCAACTAAAACTTAATACAAATGCTCAATGTTTCTTCGACATGGCTGATCAATCGAAATGTACAACACTATTACATACATACATAGTATACACGTACCTTAATCCCTTTCGGGTGGACAGAATCTTCAGACAGTTTGCTAGTCCAATAGATTCAATTGACTCGTAGTTTGTTAGTCGCAGCTAGTTCGAATTATATTTCCGTTCTAGACAATAACGGAACAAGCATTACCAAATATAGTCTAACTAAGTCATGTACTTCAATTCACGCGCTAGTCGGGGGTGTAATGGAATGCTAACTAGCTACATTTCATCCCGACATGTGAAGGACTAGGAAGTTAATTAAGGAGTAAGGACAATTTTGAAACCACAATCAGACCTCATATTATTAGTAGCTTTAGTAGTTACGGAAATGCCTTTAGTAAATGAATGGGAAATAAAAAACAATGTTTTATTATAACATGCATTTTTATTTTTCCATATTGTTCTTTTAGGCCAGGGCTGACCAAACCACTGCCCGCTGGCCGCATGCGGCTCGCGGTTTAGATTACTGCGGCCCATTGAACCTTTTTAACCGACTTAAAAAAAAAGTTCGGTTCGGGTACACCGACTACAAAGAGATCTGTACCCACTGCATATAAGAATACGGCCCACCAATGTATTTAGTCTTTTTTATTGGCCCTGGGTCCCATCTAGTTTGGACACCCCTGTTTTAGGCAATCAATTTATAACTTATCATTAAACATGACTGTCAGAAAGTAATTACAATATTCCATTTGAACTGCAACACAAAATTTTAAATAAATTAAATGATTGTGGCATGCCTTTAAAAAAATGATAAGAATGACTAGGAACAAGTAGTTATCAATAATAATACATGCTTCAATCATAATTATATAATTAAATATTTATTACATTCTTTCATACATTCTTCAAAACTTTAGATACTAAGTCAGGAAGTTTATAATAAAATGCCATGTCAAGATTATGTATGAGATCAAAAACCATTCCAATTTCCAGAACTACAATGTGAGACATGCACTGCAAAGTAAGTGATAAGATATTTACAAATATAGCCAAATTACTTTTTTAAGTATAGTTTTAACTTGCATTTCAATAAAGGCGAAAAATTATAAGCAAAACAAAAACCATATAAAAGTAATTTGACAATAAATCCATTTACTGCTTACTCAACTGAACAAAACAATTTCCAAAGTTTATTATTTAAATATTTTATCAGCATAATGAAGAAATCATATTCATTTGTCATCCACCATCATCACATATTATAAAACTCATCTCCAGATTTGATTGAGACATTTCTGCGAACACAAATAACATTCAAAGCTCACAGAACTAGAAAATCCATCAAAAACCACAGTCCGAAAATAATTTTTCAACTCAAACATCTTATTTACAGATATATTATGCGCTGACATTACTACTGGAGTGCCACACAAGCAAATGCTAGCATTGTCCAGGAATTCCACTAACGTCCACGGTATAACATTTGCAGCATAGAAAAACTTGTGTTTTAGAACTATTTTGGCACTCATGTTCACTAAACTGCCAACATAGAGGTCCCAGGGTTTGCATAAGTGATCCGGTTGTGACATTTGGTACCTTTGGAAGTTGTTTGAAGATATATCTATTTGTTCTAGTTTACATTGAAGAATACTACATGGCAGCCTCTTGATTTGGTTATTTGAAATGAGAAGATATCTGAAACAAGATAATTATTCTAGTTAATTGGCTGCCATTTTCAACTCTAAGTCGCATCCATCATCCATAATCACATCTATTCCTTTATAGATATTTCTCTGACAGTATCAAATTACATTGAAATGTACGAGAGCTGATAGTACATATATGCATACATACACATCACGCCTGATTCCGTGTAAAGGAGTAGGCAGAGACCACGAAACCCTTCATCCTGATCCTGACAGAGCATTTTCACTTCAATGACACTCATACTACTTCTCATACAAACTCGGCGGTTATAGGTACTCCTAACATCATCAAATTTCATATCAACTCTAAATAGGAACTGAATGATGAATATTGTCACGAGTTGTTGTTAATGTTAAATAATTATGACATGGTATCCAATGTTACGCCCTTGTTTGAGTAAACTTACCTTAGTGTAGAGATGCGTCCTATGGTTGCAGGAAGCTCAACTAGGTAATTTCTTTCTACCCTAAGAGTGATCAGTTTCTGGAGCTTCCAAAGTGATTTTGGAATGTACTGCAGCTTATTATCACTTATGTCTAAAAGTTTCAATGATTTTGTTATCTGAAACATGTCACATGAACAGTATTAGTTACATATAAAAATAATTCATGTAATTAAGACAGGCTAAAGTTCCTTTCTTGGATAATTATGGACTATTCATTAGGGTTGTCAGGACACAAACTATAAAAGATGTTTTTTAAGTAATTAATTCATAAATTACTAATATTTCTTTATAATAGAGTTGAGACCATGCAGTCAAAGTTGTTGTAAGTATGCTTATACATATATTATTTACTATGTCAGATTAAATTTGGTAAACCTTACCTCTCCCACCAACAGCCATCTCCAGTCTATAACATCTTTGATTCCTAGGTTATTGCTACCAAGGTATAATTCTGTCAAATTTGGCATTCTTCCTGTAATTGTAACAAGGAATATGAGAATACATCTAATAAGATACAATGCTACAAGCAGTTACTTATACAGATCTCGAGTTTAAGTAATTATAGCTAGTTACCAAACCAACCTAAATATGTAATACTTGCATAGTTACAGAGCATACATTGTTCAAATGTATATATACATATACGCTTCATGACTTGTGTATACACACTCCCTTTTTATTATGGCGGGGTAGTCCGAGGCTTGACTGCCCATCTCCGAAATTTTGAAGGCATGTTAGGTATGGGTCATTCGAAGCCCGCATACCACTAGATAGACAGCACCCAATGTGACAGGTAGTGAACCATATCGCCGTATATAGGCACTGACTATTACCTATCCTGAGGGACAGACAGGTTTCCTCACAATGTTTTCCCTCACCGTTAGCCACTGTAAATTATGTACGTAAATGAAAAACACATTTAAATTTCATTCATTGCTATATGCCACAGTCGGGATTCAAACCTAGGACCTTTCTCATACGAAGTCCGAGGTCTTACCCACTGGGCTACAGCCGCTTAAATATCTAAAGCATTAGAATATTTCCTAGTCTTTTAACTTCCGTGGTATGAACGGTTAACCATCTGAACACTAATAGCGGAGTCCCGGGTTTGATTCCCGGTGGAGGCAGGTCGGATCTACACTTCTTTCTTTCTTCTTCTTCTGCCTGGTCATTGATATGCTATTTATCTATATATCTAGCTATTATAAGTAAATATTTCCTAAATATACATTGAGGTACTATCCCTTAACACATATCTTAAATGAACTTACCAAGGGGCTAGTTCAATTGATGTTATAGTGTCTTATTATTAATAAAAGAAAAAAATACTGTGTAAGTAACAACAATTAAATTACATACCAAGTTCAGCAGGGAGTTTTTCTATTTCATTATTACTTAAGTCCAAAACTACAAGTTGGCGTAACAGAAGAATGTCTCGCCTAAAATTACACAATCTCAATCCTTTCAATGTTAAGCATTCCAAAGTCCTTGGTAAGCCTTTGGAAGGAAATTCACTTCTATCTTTTATCACTAACTTTGTAGGTGCATTGTCTTTACTTGTTACACTTAAATTGGCTAAATTCGCTAGGTTCACGTTCTTGGTATCATTTGCTATGCAACTCTTGAGTGTTTTCATGAAATGCTTTAGCTGTATGGGTTCACACTTGATCTGTAAATCATGAGGTGGTTCCTCGAATCTTATAGTGGCTTTTCCCTCATTTATACATTTTATGAAAACTATTTTTATATTTTTAACGTTATATTTGAAACCAGTCTTCTTAACACTAGAGAAATGCATGATAAAGTATTCATTTTCGCCTTTAGGCTCTTTCCCGAGCGCTAACGTTGACTTTAAATATTTTCCACTCTGTCGTATATTCAATACATTATGAGCTCTATTTACTACATCAACGGAACACTGTAGCTTCATTTTCACATACGTATAGTCCTTATAAACTACGAAAATAGGTCTATGTTTACTTGTGATGCAGTAAATATTAAAATACCTGCTATATAGCTTAAGAATCTATGATACTAAAATCGACTCGTATGGACAGCAATGCTATTAGATGATACTAAAATGCTCGTGTTCTGGTACAGTTTTATCTAATGATACAGTTAAATGGCTTGGAATATTTCACTTTTATTTGATTTTACAAGTTAACTATATGACCGCGCCAAATCAAAACATCTGTATTTTACGTTTAGGTTAAGTGTCATTACCAATAACATCCTTTTCTTGGACACAAAATTGACCACTTGTTTTGTCTGATTGATGCATGATTGCACCCATTGACCAATCGGAACTACCATAACAATGGTAATGACCAATCACTAGCTAAACAGTAAGTATTGACATTTCATGACAAAGCAAGACAACAAAATTGACACTGTTGACAGTAAATTATTGTTTGTTTTTTAGAATTGGATAGTTCGATGGATTATTTAGTTGAATTTCAATTGATTCATTCTATTCAAGTGTTTTGGTGTTCATCACAGCCGCTAATTCTATTAATTCATCGTATTGCGATTTGTGTGTGCTAAATAATATTATTAACAGAGATTCGGTGCCTAGACAGTTTAACTAGATACTAAGCAGGACTATTCCCGTAAGAAAAACGAAACCTTTATTGATGATTTGTTGTTATAATTTTCTATTAATTCGAAATAAATACCTCTGTATTTACTGATACAGACTACAGGCTTTCTAAGTCTAGTATAATTTAGCATGTTTAATTATATTTGTCATTTACAGCAAGTTCAAATAGGCGTTGAACTATGTCGCTTGTTCTGCAATCGCGTTTTGCCGGCCTGAACATCGAAGATGAAGCCCCTTCTTCGTTGACCGCAAAAGTAAAGAAACAGCAGCCCAAGTCAGCTCCTACCAAGAAAACTGAACCTGCTTCTAAGAAAACAAAGAGCACTAATAATAAATCTCAGGTAACAATGCAATGATCTTAAGTACTTACTTATTTACAAAATAAGAACAGTAAACACATATGTCAGAGCATTATTTAAGAGAAGTAGGCTTTGTATTTAGATTCTGTCTAGAAGAATCGATCTTTTTGAATATTTTGCCTTATTTGACTGTTAAAAACTTTGAAAAATAATAACTTAATAAACTTTGCAACTCAGACATAAATGTATTATTAACATTGTAGGGTATAATCTGTATATTTTAGTTAACATAGATATCTGTTAAGAAGTTTGAAGTAGATAAAAACTAGAGCTGATTTGATTACTGAACCTTAAACTACCTCAAAAAAAATATTTTGGGATTTTGAAGCTTAATGCATGCCCTTAACATTCAAACATAGCATTCTATGATAAACTGAATGAAACAGTTACTTAGTAATTAACAATGTGCCATTAGGGATGTAGCCTCACATACATAGTATAATTTCATAGAATTGAATTATATGACAAGAGTTCTTGGAATTTAAACATAACATTGTATGTGTTAATTGTTTTCTTGGACACAAAAACGAAGCTAGACATTTTACATGGTATAAAGTATTCAACTATAGAGATAAGTAGTTTAATCACTGGTGGAAGTTAGTTTTGCATATTATTATTTCATTTCAGATAATAGCTAATTGACTTGTTTTAATTTATATTCTGATGGGAATCCAATACTTACATTTATAATTATCATAGCAGCAAAATAATTTCATATACTCTTCAATCACTCTAGTCTAGATTAGGAATTGCAATTGCCAGCCTATTGTATGAATACATTTATAATAATAATAAATTAACCTTATATATAACACAGTTTTGAAGACAAATAAAAGTAGTTCTTATGTGTTCCATTGTGGTGCAAAAAAGGTTCCGTCTCAGCTTGGTGTATTAAGAATGGTTTTACAGTCATAACGCTGATATTTAACAATGTATCAGGTTAGTTATTAACTATTTAATTGTTTGTTATTATTTACAGAATGCTTCACAGAGTAAAAAGAAGAAACCCAAGCCAGCACAAGCCACTGATCAGCAGTGGGAACAATGGAAACAAAGGGATGAGCAATTTGTTGATGGCAGTTTTGAAAATGAACTTCATGAGGTATAATATACTTTTATCGAGATTATTTAAATGTGTGAATCGTCTTTGCTAGTCCCAAGAAATGTATGATTAGATTAAACTTTTAAGCTAATATTTAACGCACATCACATTCAATACATATGTTTAATGGGGTCCTGTTCTTTTCTTGATTAATTACATACTATTCAATTTTATCATCACTTTCTTGAATAGGGATTGAACCTGCATTCTTCATCACAATATAACCTGAATGAACATACAGTTCTTCTCATTTCTTCGTTCTCATTTATGTGAACCATTTACAGATACTGGTTGTTTTTCACTGACTTTTCTTGTCTATTTTTTATTTACTGTATCAGTCTTTTTCACCATAAAACCTGAATATTATTTATCAGTCAATCATTTATTTTTTATGTTTACTTTACAGGCAATTTTGCTATCAAAGCTGGAGTTTGAAAAAGGTAAAGATATTATCAAAACGGAAATTAAGGAGGAAGTTGAAATAGTAGTGGAGCCACCAGCTAAAGCAGATAAAAAGAAAAAGAAGAAGAAAACTGTCATGAGCATTGAACAGTTCAATGATATGACATTAGCGGAAGAAGCAAAGACTTGTAAGTTCTTGTAACTTTGATCCAACCTTATTAACACATTAACTAATCTAACAGATCAATTTAATTTCATATTTTTATCTATTTGACTACTGATTTCATACTGAATATGTAGCTTTTAACTCACACCTTTATTGCGCACCTGGTGAACAGAACATAACATACTAAATGTGTAACTATATTAAAGAAAGAAACACGGTATATACAGTATTCATTAAGTCATTGAATGCTACTTTTATCACTGTGTTGTCTCTGTTTGATATTAACTAGAATTTTGATTTGTCATCTAGGTTTTGATGAAGAAAAAACCCTATTAGATGTAATAAAACCGATACAACCACCTCCAGCAGAGAATGATACAGAATTTTTCGAAAGGGTACAGGACGACACTAAGAATGAGCTTCTAAAGAATAAAATACGAGAAAGAGTGAAGAACCAACGGCAGCAAGTACCAGATGAAATGCTGAATAAAATACAATTAGTAGATGCACTTGAGAAGAAGAATGATGAGATAGAAAAGTTAAAGAATGAAATCCTAAGCCTTAAAGAAGAGTTGTTAACGGTGAAGACTAGAAATAAAAAGCTGTGTAATATACTAGGACAGGCTGAAAGTAAGTTGATATTTATATAAATACTCTTATTTTTATAGTCTCCTCAATCTATCAGCCTATACTAGTCCATTGCTGGACGTAGGCCTCCCCAAGGCTACGCCACAAAACACGATCATTCGTGGCCCTCATCCAGCCACCCCATAGTCTCCTATTTATTTTTAAACTACAGTTGCGCGAAAAACTGAAGTGTTTCAGGACTTAATACTATATTGTTTATTCGCCAGATAAGCTCTTTCTCAAAATTGTGTTTTCATATATTTGGATGCCTTTGTATATCAGTATGCTGAATGACTTGATGATTTTAGCTACTTTACTTTTTCTGTACCACATAAACGTTGTCCACTTTTTCACAGTCTAGATAGGGCTATATGAACAGACAATGACTAATAAAAAAAGTAATAAGAATGATGGTAAAAAAATTATACGAACATACTTCACGCCCGTACTTTTCAAAATAAGTAGGGACTTATAATTTTGAACGAATAATATTTTAACTAGGTATGACATATATGATTTATATTCCAGTGAAAGACAAAGCAGAGATCTTAGTGGAAGTAGAGCGACTCAGGGGGGTTCAAGCGGAACTAACGGATGAGGTGCAGGAACTACACACGAAGCTCGAACAGGAACGGTCGAAGAACGGTGATAGTAGAACTAAGGATAATAAGGTTAGTTTGTAACTCTACTATTACTGCTATTATTAGTAGAGAGGTATTGGGTAATATATTAGAATCTTTTAATGAAAAGAAAAGGTTTTTATTCAACATAAGGATCGTAAAATCACTTATTGGAAGTAAGAACAAAAAAAATTACATGAAAATAAGTCCTTAACATTAGATCATCTTAAAAATAAATGTAATTAAAGTCTTGGTATTCCGTAAAGGAAAAACCTGTAGAGAAGAAATGCCAAAAAACTCTGCAGAAAGTTTGCATTGATTTCGTTGATTGCTGGAAAACCAATAGCTAAAACCTAGTTCAATTAACATAAACATTTTCCCTGAATTTATTGCATTACTGGCGGGATTGTGATGCTATAATTTGTGTCATGCTGGTAGCATAATCCCTTAGTTGTCTCCTGCGATGATCTGGACACAGCAGCTAGTTAGTACATATTGAATTTACGTTCTAGACTAGCTCATGAAAGTACCTGCCCAGTTTGAAAAGTGAATTTAAATAACATTTTTGTCAAGTTTATGAGTGGAAAGTTCCTTCAGAACGTTTTATTTGTATATGACTGTATATAATTATGCCTGTATTTAATTCGACGTAGCTCAGTTGTTTGGGGCTTGGCTCTGTATCAGTGGGTACAGGGTTAAAATCCCGCTTGAGCATGTACCAATGGAAATGAATTTTAATTAATTTCTATGTACATTTTCGTAATAAAAACACTTTTACGAAATGCATCGAATTAAACGGTAAAGAAAAACGTCGTGAGGAAACCTACCTGTTCGTCGAACAGGTAATAGTTAGTGCTTATAAATGGCGACACGGCTGACCACCTGTCACATTGAGTACTGACTATCTGGTTAACACGTGGGTTCGAGGTGTCCATAGAATTACTACCTTCGCAATTGTGGAGATGGAAACATGAATCTCTGACTACCCCGCAAGGGTACCCCGTAATGGTCGTGAATGCGTTTGTTTTGTTTGTTTTATAATTATGTGCTTGTAACATTTGATGTATTTTCGTTTTACAGAAAAAGAAGAATGAGAAAAATAAGGATGGCAACCCTGAAAAGGAAATAAAAGGATAACTGTGAACTTGTTTTAAGAAAGTATTAAGTGACTGTACAAAGTCAATTTATATATTGATCCAGTATATAGGTAATATAAAAATGTGCTAAGACTTTTGTATACTTATGCATTTAATTTTATTAGTGTAACTGTTATTTTAACGTGCATTTAAAAGATTATGTACACCTGCAACCGGTCAGATAATACGCTGATTGTGTGTAACGTGTTTTACATTTAGATACAATTACGTAAACTGAATTTTAGGATTTGTTCCTTTATTTTAAATTTGGAAGTTTTATAATGTTACATAGCATTTGTTCTCATCAGATCCAGTCTTTCGAATACGAATAGATTTTGAAACAATTTCTCTTAAATGTTCAAAAACTTTAACAGACATACGTAGATTATATACAATCATGTTTCCTAATATTTTAACCTGTAGCAGTTAGCAATAACCCAGTATTAAGTTAACGTCCTGTTTTAGCTCCTCAAACATGTTTTGTATCCCTCTCACGAATTTATTATCGCATTGTAGCATTTTTTTTTAATATTTAATATGCCAATACTCTAAATAGATATGTTTTACCAACCAATCGTCTACTTAAGCTATTTTATCATATTTTAATTAATTATTATGTTATAAATATGCATAAAATCATTACTTTATTGCATTTAACCACTCCATATTATTATATGTTATACTGCCATCTTTAGTTGTTGGATTGGCAATTACAGTACTTGTTTACATGTAGGTAAGTTCGAATATACTTGATCTGCTTTCCACATGAAGCTAATGCTCAGCATTGGAAACCAACCTTATTTAGACCTGACTAAGATTCATAATTACAGTGCAATTGTAGGCCATTTTGTTTTAGTTCAATATAATGTTGAACCAAAATAAAAAAACTAGGTTTACATAGTCGTTCATTAGCAACTTAGGTTCAACTAATGTTGGTTACCAATGACTTTTTAGTATGTGTTAACTCCAGCTTGAATTACCAGTGAAGACTGATTTTCGAATATAGCTTTATGTAAGTCGATGTTTGTGATGTTCTCTCTATTATTTGTATTTATGTAGAAACGTATTTGTTAGGTAGTGTCTGTCTAAATTCATATTGGTTTATATAAAAAACATTTTAACTATTTCTCGGTATATGTCACTTTGTTGTAGTGAATGTTTATTTTTTTCCTTTGTTTGAGGCAAAGGAAAAACTAAATGAGTCGACAATCGTGTAATATTATTCTAAATTAAGGATTTATTTATATTTCTATCAGCATTTTAAAAGCAATAACTGTATTGTTTCTAGATGTAAAGCAATGTTCCAATTGTGATTATATTTTGTAAAAGATCTCTTAAACTAGATATTATGTTCCGAAATTATTCCCAAATGTGATTTGGTTTATGTAGAGCCTTTACTTAAGAGAAATTTATTTTATTTTTATTATAACATTAGTGAGGGTCCTTCACAGTGGATTGCTTATACTTTTGGTGTTTGATAAGATAGAATGTTTGGTGTCTGTGTATGTGGCCACTATAGAGTAAAACTCTTAGCTGATATTCATACAATTATCCAAAATGTATCGTGAGTACGTTCTATAAGTTACAAATAAAACAAAATTTTATAACCAATGCATTTCTTTATTTTCCTTACAAAAGTATTTAGGAAAGTCGTTTAAAATGCGTCGGTACTTAAAATTAGTATTAAATAGATATAAAATCTACAAAGCTTATAAAATCGAATATTTCGAAGTAATATTAATTAATTGATAAATAAATGTTAATTATTTACAAAGGATCCCGATAGTTTTATCCTACAATATCAAGGAAATTAAGTAATAAATAGTTTCTCGGTACACGAAGTGAATACCGCAATATAATCGTTTTGTAAACATCAATAAGTAACGTAACTTAGAGGTAAAAATGCAAATGTTGTAGGTACACGTGAATTGTTAGTCTATTAACATTACAATTAATATAAAAGATAATGACATTATTGTGTAGCTTCCCCTAACGTACAGAATCTGAGAGCATAACCACAGGTTTTGTTTAAGATTCAGTGCAATAATTATGCGATTGACTAGGTAGTTTCAAACATATCCATACTCCGTTCAGAAGGAGTTACCTTAGCATTGGTAAATAAATGCACGGTCCTAGTTGGTAAACTCTAGCATAAGAACACTAGACGCACTCAAGACAAATCAGTGCAGGTTAAACTTATAAATTTTCGAACGATTAAATACAGTTTCTAACTAAACTACTTACTGTTGTGCAAAGCGCTTATACGTAAAAAGACGTGAAACATATTTTTGGTCCGAATCGTGTTAGTAAGCACACAGCACTTTGCAATTTGCTTCGTCAATAATTACATTTATATATAATACTCGTGTTATTGAATAGTTTTAATACATTGTTAGATGTAAGCTAAGCAGAGTTTACATTAATCTAGGCTTAAGTATTATGGCAGTATGTGGTAATTTCAGAGCCTTATCAAGAGAGCAATCCATTCAAACAAGAAAATAAACAACACTTTATGTGTTATCCGAATGGATAGCTCTCTTGTAAAGCTACAACGCGAGTCACACAAGTGACACTATTCGAGCACATGGTACGCGCTAAAAATAACGTAAATTACTCGATGGGTGCGTCGTCATTTCTTAAGAAACAACAAGATCATAAAACACATAGTCTGTCGAAGCCGCGAGTTATGATGGCACGTAGATTCACTATCACTTCAACTCATAACTTCTTCATCACACTATTGAGAGATATTTCCATCAAATCTGCGTTGAAATTCTGAAGAAATGAGCTCCGTTGAGGTAACTTTTTCCGCTTGGCTCGTAGTCCCCGATTAGCAAGGGGGCACGTCGCATTTCACGGAAATGAGAGGTCTTGTATGGGGGTCGCAGGCGGAGTTATCCGTGATGGCGTTCCTTCTCTTGTCCACGCAGTACACGCTGCGGGTTTTCGTTGGTTGCTCTCCCTAGAAAACAAAATCTGTATTAGTCACACAGAAGAAGAAGGATCACATTGTGATGATATGTTGATTGAAGTATTGTTGGGGCAAAGTGGTTCTAGTAAGGAGGTCACACTTTGACATGTTCCGTGCAAGGTGGACCGATGACCTGAAGAGGGTCGATTATAATAGGCTGTGAGAAGACCACAAGTAATTGGATTTTATGGTATCCTTCAGGAGGCGTATCTCCTACAGTGGTCATAATGATTAACAGTTGAAATATTGTAAAATTATACATGCTAGTATGTGATTATATTACGTACATACATTCACGTCCTTTAAACCCTGTCGGGGCGGACAGAACCTTGAAGCCAAGAAAAAACATCTTGTTTACAGCATAGCATTTATATTGAGGTACTGATGTCATATGGAATATTGGTGACAGGTTCATAGTCAGCGCCCAATAGTTAGACTACATACTATTTTACGCCGTTTATAAAATTTCTTCACAAATGCTACTACTTTTACCACGGACTTTTACACACCTGAAACAGTCCTTTAATACAAATAAAAAGTACAAACCGGCATTCTGCATCTCTTGGAGCAAGGATTCCAACTTCCGACCCACCAGTAAGTCGGCGAAGACACACCCACTGGCTTCGACGTTCCCGTGATGACTGAGGACCTTGTTGTTGAATGGCGAGGCCTTTGTGGCCTGGCATACGCGATACGCCTTGAGGGGGCTCTAGGAGGTTGATATCTCCGAGGAGCTACAGTTGTTGTTGTTGTTGTTGGTGGGGCTCTGGTGGTTGGTGGGGTTCGCGTTGGTGGTTCTGTCGGACAAGGTGCCATGTCGCAACGCTCCATCAAAGCCCCGTAGTGTGAGGACTCCATGTGGTAGCATCGGGATTGTTCGATTGGATCTGTAAGGAACAATTAAAGTGTGTTTTCAATGTGCATATTGGTCGTAGAATTTTTCCTCTTTTTTGGAACTAATGCAGAGTTTATTTGTGTTCATATGAAAATACCTGTTTGGCGCTTTTACATCTTATACACACACATACCCTTTCGGGATGGACTGAACTGTGGGCCGATAATATCTCCAAGGTCACTTTTTAGCATGAAACTTAGAGTTGTGATGTTATATGGAACAAAAGACAGATTGCTAGCCTATCGCCCAACATATTCCATTGATCTCTCATCCCTTACGACTCGACTCGTATCCTATGACATGCCGGAAAGAACGACAGCTAGTTTGCATTATTTCCCAGACTACGGTAAGAATATTTTTTAGATTCAGAGACAACTTCCAGCCAGTGTGCTTCATATTACTTTAACAATTTGTCACATTGACTTTCCCGACCCAATAGCTACTTTAACTTACTGTCATATTCGTTGACACACTCCAGCGTCCTTGTCTTGTAGCCGGCGCCACATGAGACGGAGCACGCCGACCAATCAGAAAGCTTGTACCTCACCATCTGGGTGGGCCTGCTCACCGTGTAGTTATACGTTACTACCGGATTCCGGTTCTTGCTTCTGTATATGTGTTGCTGTAATATGGTAAATAGACGGGGTTAGGACCTTATCGAAGCAAATGTATATAACAAATATCTTCTCTGACACTTTTAGGATAAATATTGGAGTTGTAATTGCATTAATATGAAATGTTGGTGTCAGGCTGCTAGCCCATCACCGAACAGATTCCACTGGCAACGGGAAGATTCTTTTGAACAACCTGTTGGAAGTAATTTACAAAAAAACTCAAACTTATTTATAATATGGTGTTGTTTTAAGAATGTTTTTTTTTCAAGAGTAGCTATTTGTTTATTCGATTGTAAGTTAAAAAAAATTACCTTAAATATTTTCGTAGTTAGATCTATTATTATACTCACATAAACCCTCAAATCTTCCGCAATTGGTCCAGGGATTTTGACCTTCTCCCAATCTCTATCCCTCTCGTAGATAGCTTGGGACCCAGCTACGAAATATTCGGACAATGCTTTTTTCCTGTGGACGAAGGTTTATAATTTTAGTAATTACATTGGTTCAAGACCTATAGTCTCTTTCGGTCCACCTTTACATCGGAGACTAATTATCCCTAGTCAGTTTAGCCTTAGCGTTGGGATTGTGATAGCGTGAATTTTATGTGTGTATATACATATATATTCCTCCATTTATTTCGTTGAACATATATGTATATAAATAGGGAAATTTTAGCATATTTAAGACGATTAATGTCCAGTATTTAGTTTCATAAATAGTAAATATCTCAATTTGGCAATTTGTCGTTATTTCTGAAATCGAAAACTCGAACAAACCACATATGTATTTGTAACGGTTCCTATACAGTATCTTTAAATCAAACTCTTACCTCGCCCCCTCAATATACAATTTCCTCGTTTTGGCACTCTGTATAGAAATGTAGTTCCCGGGATTGACTTTCTCTTTTATCAACACGTTCCTCGAACCAGCTGGGATCACTACAACCTGTAACACATTCATCTTTTAGAAGAGGCATAATTAAAATTGAGTAGAATACAATATAATCGTATCTAACTGTAAAGCTGATTTTGTCAATTTAGCTTGTTTGTATATTAAAAAGTATCTAATTGCAGTTCCGTATTTATCTTTAACAATTATGAAAGACAACTTTTTTCATTAAGACCCAATCAACCAGCCTATGTCAGTCCACTGCTGGACGTAGGCCTCCCCAAGGGTACGCCACAAAACACGATCACTCGTGGTCCTCAGCCAACCACTACCAGCGACCTTTTTCAGGCCATCTGTCAACCTAGCAGCGTTTTAATCCTAAAATGAAACTTGGAGACAAAACTGTATAACAAAAATTCAGGTCAGTTTATTGTTATTCTAGAGCATAGTAGTTGCGGAGCCTCACCTCGCTCAATTCGGACTGCTTGGTAGTGATCTTGTTGTACATGCCCTGCACAGTCTTGCACTGGGAGCCGTCGCCGCCACACACGCCGCAGTTGTCTTCCTCCTTGTCGGAATCCACGATCCAATCGCAACCGATTTTGTGGCACACTCCTGTAATCACAATACGTAGTTATTGTATCTGAACTCAGTTCTGAATGATTGGGTAATTTTATGAAGAGTAGAACAGCAGTAATGTGAAATTTTAAATTCAGGGCACAGATAATATAATACTTCAGGGTGATTGAGCTTATAGTATATTATCAGGCATTTTACTAAAATATATGCCTAGGAGTGTCCTTTAAGGATTTTCTGATAAAAAGGGTATAAAGCTTTAATTTGGTAAAAAGAAATAACAATTTTTAATTCTTTGTGAACAGAACAGAAGAGTGTAGTTTTGTATCACTAAATGTAGAAATTATTTCTACATATCACTATCTATTAGCCCATAATTTAGTAGCGATTTAAACTTATAACATAGTAACCTTATAAACTAATACCTAAGCTTTATTCTTACCAAATATACACATGTCCCGAGCCCCTTCGATCTGCCGACAAGGAGTTCCGTCAGCCACGAAGCCTCCTTTCGTTTCCATGGAATTACCATCGCGGACGATGCATAGCAGGTCGCATGGTCGATCTGTTATAAATAATAAATACAAGGTATTAATAAGAGCTCTTAATTATATTTCGACAGTTTTTTAGTTAAAGTAATACTATTTGGTTTTTAATTATCAATTTATTTAAGTTTTAACTATTAAATACTGTTTATAAGCAACTGTCTCACGAACTTAACATTCATGTTTAGGAATTGGAAATGTTACTATATTCAATGATTTATTCTTAAATAATAAAAATAAATAATCAACGGAAGTAGGATAACTCTTGTCATTGATAAAAGCCTTACCTTGGTCAAAATAGGGCACGAAGTCGGCGGTTTCGTTGTCGAACTTAGAACACTGCACTTCTCTGAAACTCTTCTCTCCAATCGGACAGGGGTCGGTGTTACAAATACGGTATCTGGAACAATTAATGTGTGATAGTAATATTAATTTAGTGTCAATAGTACATTACACAGTTCGAATAAGTGTGATATACATACATACATTCACGCAACTATATTCTTAACTAGTAAGGCAAGAGACTGTCAATCGCCACTTTGAACGATTCTAACATATTGGTTTGCTTCACTCACCCTCTAACTAGTAGTACATTTATTTTCAATTGAGTCTGTCTAAATTTGTATGTATAATTCGTAGAAACGTAACCTACATCAACCAACCCTACCATCCGTCATATTTGTATCACTGAACTACAGTGTCATGAGCTCTCTATTACGATACATATTCACGTCCTTCGATTCCTTTCGCACTTACCACCGGAGTTACTACTCACAGAAATGATATTATCTTCTTGGTCATTTTTAGCATAACTATTGTAGATGACTTTTTAATAAAGAAGCTATAATACACAAGCTTCTTAACAAGTTTCTACCAACATTTACGTGATTTCATTAACTTATAAACGTCATGATTAATAACTAACGGGACTTATCGCGTATGTTTTTATATATGTAATAAAGTTACTTTTACTTACTATATAACTAACTATATAAAACTAACAATAAATAAACTATATAAAGGTAATTTTATTATATAAAAACATACGCGATAAGTCCCGTTAGTTATTAATCATGAGTATAAATCGCGAATCTCTTAAAACTATAACTTATAAACATTCAATGCTGTGAGAATTTAAAGCTCTTACCGACTGCGTTCTCCGATGCAGTACTTCCCATTGTTGACGGGGGCTGGGTTATTGCATTCCCTGAACTGGGTGGAAACTCCAGCGCCACAAGTCCTGGAACATTCGCTCCAGCTGCTCCAAGGACCCCAGCCACCGTCTTTGGGCACGGGGGCCGGCGAGCGAGGGACGCAGGTCTGGTTCTGACACCACTGGAATGGTCAATAGGTAAGATTGGCGAATGTGAAATGGGGATGAGTATGAAATGAATACTACGGGGAGGGAAAACATCGTGAGGAAACCTACCTGTTCCCCGTACAGATAATAGTTATTGCTTGTAAATGGTGACATGGTTTACCTGTCACATAAAGTTCTGACTATCTGGTGAATACGTGGGTTCGAGGTGGCCATAGAATTACTACCTTCGCAATTACGGAGATGGACACCTGAACTTCTGGGGGTTAGTAGTCGTGAACACGTTTGTCTTTTGTCTAGATTTGAAATGATATTGCAGGAAATTTCGGATCTATTATAATTTACTTTATTATTATCGTATTTGTTCGTACACGTTAGAATTGTCGATAATAGATGAATGTTTATCATTAGATCGATTTGGGATCACTGCTAGGTTTTGAAAAAAAAACCTTGTATCAGTGCAATTTACACCGAGTGTTCACAACATGGAAAAAATCGTAATATTTTTTCAATATTACTTTATTTAACACATACAGCATACATACACACCTCACGACCGTGCGTCCGATGTCAGTTGTCTATATCTGCGATCTTAAAATGGTCCTATCGTCACATACAATCCTTATACTATTTTGTTCCATTAAGAGTACTACAACCACCTACCATATTTTCCCCGCATGTGGTCCCAGGAGCGGCTGGTCGCAGCATGGTCTTGCAAGTGTTGTTCACGTAGCACCAGAGGTGTTTGCACAATTCCGAGGGTTCGGTACACGCCACGGCTTCAGCACCGAACTGCAGATGGCACTGTGTGGCTGCGTCGAACGCTACTCCTGTAAATATATCCAGTTAAATGTTACATACATATTACATATACATTCACGTATTTTAATCGTTGATAATGTTAGGAGTACATATAACCGCCGAGTGTGTATGGGAAGATATATGAGTGTCAGTGAAGCGAAAATGGTCTGTCAGGATCGGGACAAATGGGGATCGGTGATCTCTGCCTACCCCTCTACAGGGAATCAGGCATGATGTGTATGTTTGTATGCCTTTTAATCCGTTTCGGGGTGTAGAGAACCTCGGAGATATAATATGTCTCAGGTCATTTTTAACATGAATATTAGGATTGCGATGTCAGAATAGCACATTGTTAACAGTTTGCTAGCCCATCGCCTAATAGATTCTATTTGCCTCTAGTAGCCTCGTACGAGATGCCGGGAAGAACGACAGCTAGTTAGCATTCTTTTTACGTCCCAGCTAGCATAGAACAGAGATGTTATATAAAGGAAATGTAATGTGAAGATAGTACCTATTGGTCTTATATGTAGGGTTAAAAGTGTCCAAAAAGATATTATGTTTACCTCTACCACGATAGGTTATATAATCCATTATTGCAAAGTCTTCTACAAATAAAAGTATCAGCTGATACGGTATATAATGTGCATTTGTTTATACAGTTGGTTTGTACATCGTATTATGTTATTGTATTGTTTTATGTAAAACAATTTATCTTATATTATGATTTTACACTTATCACCTTTTTAAATACATTGCATTAAACATTTGTATGCTTTAGCCTAGTAACTATACACACACACAAACGCACGCAGACACACAGACATACGAAAATGTAAATTTTACGTACTTTTTTATCACTGTTCAAGTTCAAGGTACTTACCAGCTGGTACCTCTGGATATTCATAGTAATTCTGCGATGGAGCATCTACCAAACACTCGCCTGAGCCGGTACTGTAAAGAACACAACTCTTTTGTAGGCAATTATTCAGTAGGAACCAGTTAACTATAGTAATATATTCACCGCGGTAAGTACGTATGTCATTTAAATATGTTTTGTTGAGATAACTTCGTATATTATGTTACGGCTAAAGATGATCCTTGTAAACTTATTTGTTTTCCCAGAATAGAAAAAGGAAGGTTTTTGATCTTTGTTTATTCCTATGTATGTAATAAAAAAACTTAAAGTAAAAAGAACAAATAATCTAATCTAACCTTAGGAGTAACACTAACACAAATTTTAAATTCTATTTTCATATATCGAAATGATATGATCATAGATCTGAAGAACAAATATTTCCTAACAATATACTTTTTAAACATGTTTAGATATGAATTACCTATTAATACAAAATTAGTCAAATTTTCTATCTACGATCTGAAACGTGTAAAGCCCAATTTTCATCTCAGTATCTTGTTAATGATTTGGTGAATTCATAATGATAATTAAGATTTATTAACCTTTCGAACTGCTCATTTTATTGTTAGTTGTTATCAGAGACTTGTGGCCTGGAAACAGATATTACGGAGGCCAAAGATAATTTGAAAGACCTAAGTTAGGCACTCGGTAACTGGTTGATAAGAAACTTTTGAATGAGTTACAAATTATAGTAAGACAGATCTACGATGAATTGAATAGAGTTAAAGTTTTAAACTCATTACACGTACTTATTGTTATATATGCGTAAAATACAGAGTGTCAAATTATTATTTTGCTTATTTATTATTATTTTATTCTTAAACAATAAATAGGTGCAGATTAGCAATGCATTCAAATCTGTTCTACAGTTTTACTTGATGAGGGAGTTATTACTAAAATAAATAAACAATAAACACCACTACTTACATGTTGACGTCACTAATCAAATAACTAGTTTAATATACAACGTTTTCTTTAGTTGATTTTATATCTAATATAGCCTTTAAATTAGAATCTCTATAAAATAAAGAAACGTTTCTCAAACACTTACTCTAAGAAGTTGGTGACATCTCGCTTACTGCATTTGGACCAAGCCACTTGTATGGAGTCTATCTCGAAGACTGGCGTCATGATATGCAACGTGTCGCCTTCACGAGGGTTGCAGCCTATCGCTTCAGTGTCGTGGTACAGGCCGAAACTGTAACAAAAAAGTTTTTATTTGACAAATGCGCATTTTGACCTTAAAACATTTTGTTGTAGTCAAAGATCCTTAAGTCACAGACCATTGTCATGTCTTGAGCCTGGAGAAAACAGGGTTTTTAACTTATAATCAGTGTAATTAATATATTCTCAATATGTTAATCCTATATCAGATATTGTATATCTTATCATGTAATAACTTATACTTACTTAATGAATTAAGTTAGAATAAAATCTGAGAATCAATATAAAATTCCTTAATCAAATTATAATACATCTGACAAAGTTGTAAATCAACATTTATTGCATAATGTAATAAAATTGGATTCTTAGGTGTTTGAGTATCAGTTAAGGTGGGTTGAGAATGGATAATATACTCCTACTCCTCTTAAAGAAAACCAGGCGTAATGTTTTAGTTAATAACTTAGATTCTCGTCTTAGTTAATACAAATTCTAAAGCACGTTGTTGATTTGACGCAAATTTATTGAAATCTCAGTGCCTTGTCACGAGTTGTTTACGACCATATGTCAATAAACAATACTAAATATATCATTAGAGTACCCGCCACATACGGTGGCAGTTGGAGGCGTCGCCACAGTCGCGTAATCCAGTGTTGCCAGTAAACACGCCAAAACTAGCACTCACTGTGCCATACGGCTCGATACATTATATTGAGGTTTCATTTGTAACGATCTTTGGTTGATAAATTTGATAAATTTATAATTTCTACTGCTAGTGACAGCGACACAGACTCAGATACAGAAAGCGATATCGACGTCAACAGCGATAGTGATGACTATGAAATGTTAGGTGTTAAACGTATCCATATGGATCATAATTATTGTTAAGGAAAAACTTTATGTTTGTTAATTATAAAAATAATAATCTTTATTGTTGTTATACTTAGATCATAAGATAACATTCAAAGAGAGCTTGTGATAGGGCCTATTTTAAATAAACATATTTTGACTTAGATATATTAATTTGTTTTATTTGAGTTTATAGCTCTGCAACCAAAGACCGTTACAAATGAAACCTATAATGTATCGAGCCGTATGGCACAGTGATTGCTAGTTTTGGCGTGTTTACTGGCAACAGTGAATTATGCAACTGCGGCGACGCCTTCATCTGCCATAATATATTCAAAATTATAAATATCACAAGCTCTCTTTGAAAGTTATCTTATGATCTAAGTATAAATTAAAAAAACTATTTCAAACATGGCACTGAGCATTGTCTTTACATATTTTTTACCGAGGTTAGATTAGCGGAGACCCTAGCTTGGAGAAGAACTAACAAGAAACTCCGGAAATCAATTTATTATAATCACCCTTAACAAACATAAAAATTACAAAGAGTGGGGAAAAAACACAACGCTGGTAATACTAAATTTACCTTTCATACAAAATAACACGCAATTGCGGAAACGTCAAATTTAGTTCCAAGTTTGGCTACTGCCACCGTATGTGGCGGGTACTCTATATCATCGTGACAGTTAGTTAGAACATGACTATATTATGGAAAACAGAATATTGTTGACGGGTTGCCACGAGATTCTGTTTCTAACTCCTTAAGAGGTATGCACTGTAATTGAGCTGTTTGTTTCTGTGATTACATTAATATTGATTTAATGGGGTGATATTATACTTCCTTGTTATATGGTTTTCTAATAATTAACGATGCGTTTGTTTGGGCATATTTGGATATTAAGTTGTGTAACAGGATTGACTAAAATTACCATAAACAATACCCATAATGTTACATATAAAATTATGGTGTTTATTATTACTAACCTAGGTTTTAGTTTAATTTTATATTTACAAAACTACGCATTCATTCAATACATTATACAGATAATTTATGAATGAAATAACGTTAATGATCTGCTATCGGAATAACTACTGTTTTATCTTTATAGCTCTATTATTATAAATATAGACGACAAGCGTAATTGAGTGTTTAATTTAAAAATGATATCTTTGAACTCTCTTTTATTACTATAACGTCAGTAGCTTTTATACGCGCGATATGAATTAAAAATACATTTCAAAGAATTAAGTCTTTCAATTTTAACTTATTGGCCTACTAGTCCCGTGCTAGGATGTAAAAAAATGCTAACTAGCTGTCGTCCTTCCCGGCATGTCTTAGGAGGGTATTGGGCAACAGGCTAGCAACCTGTCACCAATCGTCAATTATGACATCAACCCCAATATTCATGGCAAAAGTAATCCAGGGGATATTATTTTTCTGAGGTTCCATTAACCCCGAAAGGGATTACAGGACGTGAATGTATACTACTACTCACTAGCTTACCTTTATAATTGTATGCAAGAAAAGTTTAAAGTAATAAAGCACTATATTTATAGCGAAAGCTGTATAGTATTATATTATCTGTGGCAAAAGTATAGTAAGTACAATTTGCTAGGAGAATTACTTAATACAAAGGTGTGTACCATGTACAAAGCATGATTAAGCTTTGCGAAATCTAATTTAATCTGGAACTAAAATAGCATGGGTTTCCATGCCTTTGTTTACAATCACTTTAATCGGCAATCAGCTTCAGCTTATTTTAGCACTAGTGTATCGTAAAGTATCGATACTCATATCGAGTCGTTGAACTAAAATTTCACGATTGGAGTTGAGAGAGCTCGTTCATTTTATGGATCGGCCGGCGATTAATTATTCATTGACATATTTTATTTTTAACAACTCCATTGATAAAGACCACCCTGAATCTTTTGATATATGAGTGAAACGTCAATTGAGTTCGAAATCTAAAGAAGTTATGCAAAATCCAGGAACCATAAATGTGATTTACACAATTATTTTTTATGAGCGGTCTGTGATGCATGATAATATAGAGGCGATTTAAATTATCATGAAAATTGAAAAGACATTACTACAGATAATTCAAATTAGTAAGCATATAAAACTAAAAGCCTCATATAGAAAGATACTTAAGTCCATTTCTGACGACTTTTCTTGGCTATAAAATACTTCAGTGTTATCTACAGGAATAAATGTCTTAATTATAATCATTCTGACATTTGACATGAATTAACCGGATGTTTAATAAGCTTTCTGCATTATCTATAAATAGGCGCTTTTACAGATAATACTTGAATGAAGTAGAAAACAAAATGGGGATGTGTTATAGATATTATGCACAAGTGTTTTTTGATTTAATCTTATCAATTCTTCACCTAAACAATTATTATTAACATTATTAAGTTTGCTTGCAAGATAAATTAGTAGACTAATACGTTGTTCAAGTTAGTTTATTATTACATTAATATTATATTTCGAATTCAAATACACGAATTTTAAGGATTTGTGGTCATATTGAAAATATATAACAATATTTTATCATCAATACTCGTCATCAAACACACCATCTATTTGAAGTCTTAGTTTAGAACTTCAGACACAACAATTGAACGAGTAGGTACATCATATTTCCTTGGCTTTAAGGCATCTTTGTTACAGCGTATGAGTCAATTCCTAAATTGATCTGAATCACTAGGCAAGTCTGTTCTAGACCATCCAAATTTACCAGACGAATAACAAATTTAACGATCTTTGAAATTACTAAACAAAACATTCGATAGAACGCTTAATAGTGTATTGTGTAATGAAAATACAGTTTCGTGGTAAGAGTAAAACAAGACAGACCACTATGACGCTTTCAATAACCTTTTGACCGAATTACATTGATTAAAAGATCGATTACTTTACATAGATCATTGTCCATCAACTAATTCTGACCCGAATCTTGGGATTATGAGGCTCACTATTCTTTGTGAGCAAGTCCAAGCTTCGATTGTATATTTCCGGTATTGCGTAGTCAGTACTCTTTGGTTCGATCCGATCTGATCAAGTTTTCAGAATATAGTCGATGAATGAATCTGACATTAAATTACCAATCTTCTGTAGGTACGTTGTAGAAGGGATTAAAGTCCTTGAATGTTTATAAATTGTCTTTTCCGAATTATATAATATTTTTGTTACTATATCCAAATAATATGTAGAATAGAAAAACTTTTATCAACAGATACTTAACATGGATAGCTTACAAACGAAACATTCTTTGACACAGAGCATATCCGTCAATGTGCTCTGGCTTAGCGTTTGTGCGTAGCATAAGGGTATCATGAGAGTTGTATTTACCCAATTACATTCTGTAAAATATCTTTATCACTTATAACTCCAAATTTATACTCACTTATGCCCCAGCTCGTGTGTGATGGTGTGTGCCAGCATGATTCCGTTGTCTTCATTGAGTGAACAGCTCCTGTCCGGCTTGCACATGCCAGCTACGTGGGCCACGCCAAGGGTGCTGAAATTAAAGGAAGTTGTTGTATATGTGACTCGATCAAAGCCCGCGTTTCACTAGGTAGACAACTGCCAACGTGATAGGTAGTAAACCGTAGCGCTGTATACAGGCACTGGCTGGCCTCGGGATAGGTCCCGAGGGATAGGCAGGTTTCCTGACGATGTTTTCCTTCACCGTTATCGACCGTAAATGAAAAACACATGATTAAATTGCATTAATTGGTATGGCCACAGCCGGGATTTAAACCTAGGACCTTATTCAGATGAAGTCAGAGGCCTTACCCACTGTGCTACCGCCGCTTATATGACGTCTTTTAATGACTTTTCACAAAATCGATTGCTTGTAGTTTATTTTAATAGGTGCCAGTAATTCTTTCGAAAGCAAGTAGCACTCCATAAAATAAAAATAAATTGCATCTTACATTGTTGCAAACAATAACAATAAAGTGAAACATTTACTTGCATAAATACAACATGACATTTTTTGACAACTTATAACAAGTTATTGTGTATTAAAAAAAATTATTGTAATTTTTTTTATGAATATGTGTTTTACTAAATTTTATTTTGGAATGAAAACGTACCTAGAAAGTATCGTTTAGAGTATAATTTCATTGTTACTACAAACATAATGTTTTTATTTTAGCAACAGTTAGTTTCATGAACCATTCATTCACATCTTCATTGACCATTATAAATTATAAAGCCATTTTAGTGCTTGCCCAAAATTGACCGTAACGAAAAAAAGTACGAACGCAAAATCTCTCTCGGCTCTCATTGTTTCCTTTGCCTTTCATAATATTTTGCCCTTCATTGGCCGTTAAAGCGGCATTTCTCGCAAGCGATCGCCGATATGCTAAGTAGGAAATCTCAGAAGCGAAGTGATAACGCGGCGGCATTTTTGGCGCATAATTCCACGTCACACGAAACTCGAGACAGCGCGGCGCGATCACAGTCGATGCGATCGATTCGATATCGATTTAATCATGATCACATTATTTTTACCATTTACTGGCTCGGAAACGAGAGAAAAAATCTTAAATCTGATTAAATATTAAGACTTAGGGATCGCGGTCTTGATAGACGTTCCGGGGAGTTTTTGGCCCAGAGGTTGTCGTTGGCTATCAAGCGGGGCAACGCTGCTAGTGTGCCGGGGGCTTTTGCTTCTGGATGCTAAATTCAGGACACTGTGTAAATATTTACTTTTTGTTGATTAAAGTTTTTTATGTTTTAATTTGTACATATTTAGTTTTATTTTGTTGTATGTTTTAAGATCTTAAATATTATTTTAATATCTTGGTTTGTTGAATTTTGGTTTCAATTTTACTGTTGAGATTCGTAGCTGTTTAGCCCTTACTTGGTATGTGAGTGTCGGTGCATCAAAGTCCGCATAACCGCCGTGGTCCGACGCATCAACTTGATCTCTGATGGGTAGCCCCGTTACGTTGCAATGGCTCATTGTCTTTCGAATGTGGTTTATTTCTGAGAAACTCTTCGGCTTTTTAATGTACCGTTCGCCGGACGAGCTTCTTCATAATTACAATCAGTTTTTGGAAGGCGGTACGCAGTGCATACTGAAGGAAGCTAACTGTTTAATTTATGTTTGCTTAAAACGTGTACTCTTAGCACGATGAAAGCTTGTTACCGTGTAATCTGTACTCAAGCGATTGCGTTTGGAGCACGGAAAAATAATCACGAAATGATCTGAGTTATCTTAACTGGCGAACGTTGCGGGTAAAACGTGTGTTTTCGTGTAAATAAACGAAACGATTTCATCGGCTGTTACATAACTTCGCCTAATGAATACGCGTCTGATGTTAAACAGCTGCGTATTTGGATATTGACAGTTGAATGTTTTGTTGAAAGTTGCAAATTATACGGATTGGTTTTACATTTTTACATCAACAGGTCTGAAATTCCTAATTAAAGTGTTTTGTTCTAGGTACCACAATATGACTTAAATAATACGTAAAAGAAATTCTGATAACTTATATTTATAACCAACGCGGTCTTTGAAATTCATTAGTAAAAATATTTGTCCTTAAGGCCAGATTTATTATGAATCAAACAATACGCACGCATTACCAAACGCCGCAAGCAAACCGAAATTGATTCTTTAACATTTCAATACCCCGTTGACTCACGTTTTTGAATTATGTGCATATAAATCTGCGATTGTCTTTTTACTTAACCGGAGTTGATTATCGATGCGGATTACATTAAGACTGTTGTAATGCACAGTTAATCCGAGATTTAAGTGAGAAATAATCATGCGCTAATGGGTGGTGTGATTAGTGATAGCCTTGACGGGTGATGGTCTTCCGTCAGACAATTTGACGGCTCCCCCTGCAGCCTCTTTAAGTGGCTTCTGATCATAAACAGACCGCCCGCGCCGCGTACACGATCCTCTTTGGAGTTTCAGACTAAATAATGGCAGACGCCGGTTTTATGTACCACGGAATTGATTTGATGAAAAGATTCTTTTGGACCGATAAGTTCAAAAGGCTCTTGCTTTTTTAAATATTTAGGTTTTTAAAGATTTATAGAGATAGACAGAAAATTAAAAGAGAACTTAGCCAGTTTTTCTAGTTTATTAGATTGTTGCTAAAAGACGAATTATTTTTTTAATCATGATTTAGAAAATCGTACCTCTCAAGTACTATAGAAATGTTTATGCACACTTTGAAGTTTTGATAATTTGAATGTACGCAAATATTGAAAATTTGAAAGCGTTCTATTTTCGAGTGACTAAGCCGCGGCTGTCCGTTGTATTTACTTGACTGACGACGTCACTGCCATTGACCTTGTTAACTTTTTAGATCCTATTTTAACACCAGCCTCACTTGAGGAAAGTGAAAGCTATCTAGCTTAAAAAACTAGCATTTTTATGTGGACAGTACCAAAAGATCCAAAGAACTCTTCGATACATTAAATTGGAGACAGAGATATTTGTAATTCAGGAAATTGCTAATGATGGCTAAAAAAGCCCTTTTTCTCTTAAGTTCTATTATCAATATCTTTATATAAGAACAGCAGCTACTAGTATACGCCTCCTAGACCACCACGGGAGCTCCAGGCAAGTTTTACAGTGACATAACAAATAAACACAATAGATCCTTACCTACAATGTGGGTCGTTGTGGCTACAAATATCTTCCCTGGTCACTAAAATGGCGACGTCGTGATGATGTGGGTTTTTATCGTCGTCAGGATTCAGTTGCTGTTGCCATTGGCAGAATGAAGCCAGGGTCAGATCAGCGTTGGTAGTGACCACCAATTCTGGAGCTGATCGCATCTCTTCTACTAGTATTATCTTCACAACTACGACCTTGATGTAATTACCGATTGATGGATCCATGTAGAGAGATGAGACCTGTACAAAAAATATTAGAATCTTATTATGTCTTCCTGATTGGCGTTTATTTAAGGATTAATTTAGTGTATATTGTAAAATTGGAAAAAGAAGTTATAACAATAATTTTACTTGGTAACAAGAGAATAATATTATCATTTCAACGGCAGTGTTAACATCCAAAGCAAAATATTAAGACTTCAGGGGACTAAATGTACAGATACAGTAGTTTCAAAAGAGAAATGGATGTTAATATATTGTTACATCATAAATACTCACCATATTCATGATAGTAAGCAAATAGGTTTCCAGGCTGTTTCGATCGTGGAAGTCAGTCATCGTTTTGTCTGCCACCAATAGTGCTTCCACGTGGCGAGGCTTGCTGACAGATCTGGGTGATCTTCGAGGAACTTCGAAGTCGGGTCTATGAGAGAGCTGGTGATGATGCTGGTATCTTCGATGGGTCTGGAGGAAGATTTAGAGGTCAATATTTGAGTATACGATTGGAGAAATATACCTTTTTTTACGTTACAAATTTTAGGTCTTTGTGTGTTTACACTGTGTTTCCGTTAATCAGCTAAAATATTTCTACTGACTTCATAATACTCAGTATTGTGATTGTACTGACACAAACATTATACGTCTACATACTCTAAGGATCTGTAAGATTCTTTTCGGGACAAGGTTTAAGTTGAAAATACCTGTGTTACATTCAAAATTAAGACTACGTTACGATGAAAACGACATGTATTATTTTATTCATTATGTATTTAAATAACGCCTTATTATTCGTTGCTGGATTTCTTATTATACAGCACCAATAAATAAATATAAATATATACCAATATAGTGTATACTCACTCGGTTATTATGTGCATGATCCTTCTTATGGAAATTGACATCCTCCCACTGGTAGGGCGGTTGCTTAGTGGCACAATTTCTTTGTCTGCGTCTTCGGTACCTATTTTTCCTATGCCTTCTAGGATTAAACGATCCGTTTCTTGAGACGCTTGCTTCTGATGAATTCGTGGATTTGTCTACATCATAATTATCGTTATACCGTATCCTAGCTCTGGCTACCTGCAACCTTTGCTGTTCGTACCGTAACTTTGCAAGTTGCCTTCTATATTCGGCTGGATTATTCCTAAGCTGTTCTATCTTTCGTCTGCGAGCTTGCAACCGTTTTCTTCTGGCGTAGATAGCGCTCCTATCATTATTTCTTCTTGGATTTCTTCCTGTTCTACTTTCATTTGAGTTTCTCCTGTTGGGTCGTCTAGGTGTTTCACTATTAATAGCAGATCTGTTTCCTCTATATCGATTTCCTACTTTATTGACGGCTTCTCGTTTGAATATGACGTGGGCTCGGCCTTCTTTGGGATCAGTCGGGATCTGGTTGGAAGGTTCTATCCAGTATTCTCCATTTTTCGTTCGGAGAAAACCGGCCTGTTAAATAAAAAGGACTAGTCAGTAGGTACATAGTTGTGAAGGTAAAACCGCACAATAGTAATATCCAAGCATTTGAACTCGGAATGCCTGGTTTTATTATCAAGGACAAGGAAACGTTATCGTATTCATTACTAGAATATTGGATTCAGTTTTTGTTTTACATGTGCATTAAAATATACAAATGTTCGGATAAGATTGCAGATAACGATTAATTGAGTAATTAGTATTTAAAAACCCGTTAAACGACCAGGTGGAATCTTATCACAAATTTTTATGCGACCACGTATCAAAATTAATGTATGTGTTCCTTGGTCTAATAATAATAATTTTTAAAGTACGCATGAAAAAGATTTTATATATTTTAAACAAAACTAATTATCTTTATTACAACTGAATGAAAATAGCATTTTAAAACCTTTCTGACACAATATTTTTATCGCTACTGGTTCGTATTACTTAAGCTTCTCACTCTTGTCTGTATAGTAACATAGAATCTAGTAAATAAGCCTTAGTCAGCTAAATTTACGAGGCGTTTCTTAATAAAGTGACACATACACTACACTGAACAGTTTCTATTTCATAATCCTGATTCTAGGAGGCAGAGCAACTTTTCTTAACACTAAACTAGTTGCTAAGCAGTTCTGTTGTATGTACTAGTTTATTAGCACTAGACTTATAAATCAATTATGGTTCGCTGTTCAGTTATCTGGATAATTTATATTGATAACTATTTCCGGTTGCTGTTAGATTCATATTTGAATAGGTTACGACTATATTGAAGTTTTATTTTTAGATCCCTAAATATAGTTTCATTTTTATTGTCTTTTTATTTGTATTTAAAGACTATCTTTATATAACAAAATAAGTAAAAAATCATTTTTCTTCATTAGGATTAAAAAAAGAAGATTAAATGACACCCAGATACAGACAATTACTGTATCATTTAGCACAGTGGTCAAGCATGTTGAAATAAAAAAAAGAGTGAATGTTGAATGCTTGTGCGGTATACTAACATTGGTAGGCAAAGGAATTAGCATAAACGATGCCAGGTAGTCTGTCTCGACGGCCTTGTGTTGCCAAGGCTGTGAGTGCCAAAACGGTGTTGCCATACGAACACACATCGCCATGCGAGGGAATTTGAATAGCGGTATTTTGTATTTGCCAAAATTGTAACTGGTATTACAACCGGATAAGGAATGTCGTGTCTTTCTAGTTGTTATTTCCTTATTTCAATCTAGCTGTGCATCGAATTTTACATATAGATATATTCACATATTTTAACCCCTTAGGAGACCTGATAATAAGAAATGTTTGTTTCATTTTGAGATTTTATAAATTTATATTCACTAATTTTTATGTTAATACATATTGTTTAATTTTATCTGTAATATAGTGTATTAGATTCTTTTAAAGGTATTTCAGTTACGAGTTCAATATTATTAATTTGATGAATAAATTCATTAACATACATTAGGCTGTATTTGGTGTGCAGTTAAATATTTTAACAGGTATCACTAACAGTTCTGTGTAGGTGGGAGATTTGATCACGGTTCATTGAGTTTTATTTTATGAATTATACGCTTCATTCATCTAAAACGCCTCCAAAACACCTTTAACCTCTACCATATATAAAGTTAAAATTAATAGACACAACGCATTCAAGTTTATCGAAATTTCATTTCTATTTGTTGGATTTGTATTGTACCATACAAAGACTTTATTATTATTAGTGTAATTCTTCTTTATATTTATCATCCAGTATGATAATCACTTTTTATCATACTCGATGATCAGTCTAAGATCTAAATATATAAAATAAACGTCTATATATAAGCTAGACTACACAATCATTCCGAATTGTTGAAAACCAAATTCCGGAATAAATTTATGGCTTTTATTCCAAGTCGATCTTATCTTTTCGACACCATGCTGTTTATTAATGTTTGATGCAAAATGAACGATCCAAAGAATGAACAGATACCTAATTTATTGATAAATATTTATGAACTCTATGTGATCGAGAGATTATAAGCTTCCAGACATAATAATGCTTCCAGATATAATTATATAGAAGTTCCCGTTGTAGTCTGGGACATAAAGAGAATGCTAAACTAGCTGCCTTTATCCTAGCATAGAGTAAGAGGTAACTAAGGAACTAGCGGGCAATTGAATCCATTGAGTGATGGGCTGGCAGTCTTTAAAGCATATTCAATGGCAATACTATCACGACCTCGATAGTTACAACTGATGGAAGCTACAAGTGATCGACGAGATAATTAGAGATGACATAAAAACTAATTAAGTACATTGCTGTCAGGATATGTTGTTTTCAGCTGCGATTGCAATGTAAACAAGTACATGTAGGCCTCACCTACACTATCAGTTTGGTGAGATAAAGTAGCCCTCGTTAATAAATTACATGACACCAATCAGTCAGCGAACATTGATTGATTTTTATGTAGGCTTCGAAGCCAATTATATTGACATAACCTACACGAAAACACACGAGTACCTATTGTTATTCAGTCCCTTTGAATTTAGATGATTGACAGATAGCTAACTAATTTAATTTGTTCCATTGAGTACGTAATTAACGTCATTTATAACGCCCATGGTGTTTATGGACGTAATTTAAAGTCTGTTTTAAGTATTATGTAAATAGTATTCGAAATTCAAATCTATTTATTGTATTAAATAATTTATCTAATAAATTTTATCAGTAAAGTTCTTAAAGTGTAAAAGGCAAGTGTCCTCTACCAAGATTAATGATTTTATGCTGATTCCAAGGCATTAACTTATTACCTATCTTGAGGAACATATAGGTTTCTCACGGTAGTCACCGAAATAACAGTACGTAACATTAACTTAATAGATACGCAAATATAAACTCTTTATCATACATAACTTGTAATAGAAGCAGTTCTGTCATTTTTGACATTATCAATACGTCATTTCGCAAGTTTTAGCGCGTTAATGACATTGTTTACAAGGTGTTCTTTATTTAAATTGATACATAACGACATGGGCCTAACTTACTTCGTTAATTGCTGTACAAATTAATCGCGGTAGCATATTAATTACGTCGAGTGTGTATGCGGAAATTAAGATTGACTTGAATTAGTTTAATGGACTGAAAGTTGAGTGATTTTTTGCCAAAGTTATCTATCGACGAATGATTGATTCGTCTCATCGCCCGAGTTTCACTTTCGTAGTGAATGTAGAGTAGGTATTTATAGGCAAGTTTTGATTAGATTTTTTATCACTATGACTTGGCATTCTAGTATTTAATTGAATGTTTTGTGTAAAGTTCAGATGTATTGTTATTAGTTATGATATCTATTTCATCGGAGCTTTCATAGAAAGTCTGAACCTAGATATTAACGAGCGCACAATGGAGCATTTCATTTAAAAGGTTATCGATTTTGATAAATTATTTTCTCATGATCGGTATTAGTCTGATTCATAAAACATTCAAGTAACACCAATGAAACGTGGAGTATTTTTTAATGTTCTATTGATACTATCCAATACTATTTTTTGAACTACTATTAATGGAAACCTTATTGGTATAAATAATTATAATATACATAAATTCAAGTGGAAGCATTCCTAGAATCCCTTACTCCTCAATTGCCGAGATAAACACGTGAAAGATAACTATGCTCAGTGTACTATACTATTCTACTATGCAAGGGTTAATAATCGTGAACTATGTTATTATAAACAAAAATAAATCTACCTTCCTAACTATACATTTTAAGAACACCTAGTATATCTGAAGAAACGGTACATCATCAGGATAACTCGTTAAGATGAAATGCTTCTTGTTTACCCACGCCGTAGTCTGAGCACTTATCTGAAATCTTACACGGCTGGTAGCCTGTTTAGCTAAGATGACTACTTCATTAGTCTTAAGTGCTGGTGTCAAATTGTAGAGGCAATGAAAACTGTTTGTATAACTGCAAGTGATTGGAACTGTATTCGATGTGCTGTGTCCAGGGAAATGGAAATATGACGACGCGTATGTTATTTATTTAGAATAGTTTTACGAAATACTACTAATTGTTAATTATTATATTTTAAACCATTTGGGAAAACTACTTAATCGGAAATCGAACTGCACCCCTTTTTAAAAGATACCTAGTTGCTATAGCAATAATAAGCAAAATGTGTGATTCTAGTAGATATTAAAGTTTAGCGAAAATGTCTAAATATATTTGTGACACATATGTATATACTTACTGTTTACAGATATTCTATAACTTTACGAAGAGCTAAATAAAATTGATTTACGATCCTTTACCAATTCGGGCTAGGTGATTTATCGAGGTTTTTTGTGTAGCAATTTGAATAGTTATGATGTCAGTTTAAAAATAGGTTTTTAGATGACATTTAATAATATCAGTTTTATAGATAAGTGCAAAAAAATTGTTTGTTCTAGACATCAGATAAAATAAGAATGAATCGAGAAAATCCTTAAACATACCCTATATATTATATGGCACATAAAATAATTTTTTTTTTGTAATACCTTTGGTCACATTTAACTTTTATTATCGATTATCTCTTCCGGGTAACTCTCAAATCTTTGCCTCTAACAAGACATGTATTTATAAAATTGAATTGAATTGAAAAATCCTTATTATCAATCAATTTAATTTCATTATCAACACGAAACCTTCTGAGGAACCTTCCCATTAATTGACATTGACATATAGGTAAATAACAATTAGAGTCTCAAACCAAATCTTACCAGACCATCACATGCAGACAGAGCGATATGTGAACCAGGCTGCCCCTTCACAGATCCGGTGTAGTGGCAGGAGGTGGCCTTGGGCTGCGGAGGCTCCCGGGTCCTGCCCGAGGATAAGTGCCTTTCCACCACCATGGCTGGAGTTATGAACGTCACTGACGGCCTGTTGACAAAGGGCTGAATTAGTTCATGTTGTATTATTTTATGTGTAGCTTAAAGTATGTTTTTTTATTATATAAATATTTAATTTATTTGTAATTTAAATTATGATTATTTATTATTAACATTTCATAAATGTATTTATTGATTATTGGAAGGAATTGAGTTTGCTTTAAACAGTCCATGTTCAATGAAATCTAAGAATAAATATCTGTATAAATGCAACGAAATTGGGCATGTGAACCTCAGCATTCGACTATCCCGAAAGGTCGGTAATGTTTAAGATTTGACAGACTCGAGATTTTGCGACTCGATTAAAATCTAATAGATGTACTTACACACTCTTGTAAATAACTTACAAATTAGTCATCGCATAAATTCAGGACGGAGTAAACTAGCTCTTATTCGGTCGAAAGCTTTCAAATAAATGTGCAAGCCAACTTAATCCATGACATATCGTGGAATGTTAACGTACCACTATATCTAAGGATTGCATTAATCGATAGAAGCGCATTAAATTTATCGATAAATGAGGGTTATTTATGTAAGATGACTTTTATTGTTGCTTCAAAAGGAGAGAAAATAAAATGCTGCGAATTCCACTACTTTAATGGAATAACATTCCAGTTAGGAAATACCGATGCTCGTTAGTTAAATTTTATGGGAACTAATTTCATACATGGCAATGAATAAAATCTATGTAGCGAAATTTTATTATAGTTAATTTTATATTATAAGCTATGATTTAATATGAAACTAAATCAAGTCTCGAGATAAATATGAAATATGCTTAAAGGTATTTACAAATAATACATATCGTATTTTTAGTCAAAAATAAACTTATACGTGCGTATTTAACATAGAAATAGTGATACCTACATAAAACAGAAAAACTGAATATTATATTTAGCTATATAATAAGAAAATATATGTGCATGTATGTAATAAGTTTTTTCTATAATATAAATATGTTATTAAATACCATCGACTCATAACCGCCAAGCATAAGTATCATAAATAAACGTGTTAAGCATTTGCGGTTACCAGTTCACATCGACCATGAAATTTGTCTTCTATGGAGAGTTCGAGCAAAAAGGTTGTAATGCCATGTATCCTCCGTGGAGATTTATCACTGGCCATTCGATCGTGTCAAGAGTGCATAGCTTTGCTTATTTACGCAGTGTCTCACGGCCTTTACTTTTACAGTTTTTTTCTATTTAGCACTGACATGATCGTCGCGAACGCGGGAAAAAATATTATTCTTAGAAATGAGTATCAAAGTACAGGGTAATGGGTAAGTAATGATTTAAAAGTAATAATAATATACAATTAAATTTCATTACTTTAATTATTGGGTAATCATTTTGATTACCATTTTACTTCTTATTGCATGAACGAAATAAAAAAGAAGTAGGTGCTAAAAAGATAACGATATTTTATTTTTATTAGCGTGATACGATAATATTTCATTTTTAATTATTGTTCTACATACCTACCAAATCTACCTCTATAGAGATCACGAAGCAAAGTATGTGAATAGCTTAAACAGTAATCTTATTACTTTCCCAGAGAAATTGACTATATCGATCCATATTTAGCCTGTTACTATCTGCGTGGGCGTACGATATCGCTTACATTGACCTTACAAGGGTAAACAGTAATACATTTAATAAACATAAAGCTTCACGAGCCTTTAAAAGCTTACCGTGTTGTTTACACAAGCTTTTCATATCTCTTACAATGTAATGGCATAGGTAGTAGATTTTGTTATTAACAGACTATAAATAACCGATTATAATAAATGTAATCATCAAGCTATATAAAATAATGTTATAAGATGTTATCACTAATTCTTTACAGAATGAACCCTTATTTATGTGCCGCGTGTGACAGAGGGGTTTTTATTCTAGGGATAAAGAATCCGATACGATTTGAGCTCCCTTATAATAAACAACAAATGAAAACGTAACCGCGTTTCAAGATTCAACAAAAGATACACAACAGCAATCACCTCCGTAATTGAAATCTACAGAACCATTTTTCATTCATACAATTCCTTAGTGTCACCATTAAGAACGAGTAAGACGAATTTAGCAATCGCGTCGCTTGCTCCAGTGTGTTCGTATGGCTAATTTATTAGCGCAAGTGCAATTTGCATGTCATTAGTGCATACAGTTCCGACAAAGACGTATAGAACGATTTAGCACTGCGCTGTCGGAAACAATTATTTTCGACTGGCCGACTCCGAGTGTGAACTAACGAATGAAACGTACTTTATTCAGTGGCTTCCTAATTGTTTATTCATACGAAACGAGAGATATCAATAGCGGCGTGTGTAGGGGTCACTTCAAGTGTAATTTGCAAGTACGAAAATGATTGCAATCTCTACTTATCTTGCTTTTGGTTTGCAATTATTTGGATTTAGAAAAATATGTTATTAAACGGAATTTATGTAGTAAGTATCATATCAAAATATGGAAATGAGATTTGAATTTGGTTATTTGTGTATCGTGAACAAGTATTGAAACTGTAATAAAATACTTTTAACCCGTTATGAAACGTGACTTAAAGATAATGTAATGTAGGTTTGTATGTATCAGCTTTTGAAGATGGGACAAAAACAGCCGTTCCATATTCAGAGGTTAACTGTGACACTTTTGAAGGATATTACGTAATGTTTGCAATATTCATTGCGCATTGTATTACAATAAATTGTCCCATACATATGCATTTAAACATTTTGCATTGAATTTCGACTGTCGACTTTTTGTTCATTTCAGACATACATTGCGAGTTTTTTTTTATTTCTCTTAGGCCGTTTCGAGGTCATTGACGACGACTATTCTTCTTCAGACTTTAAGGTATCTTAAACTGCATATATTGTGACGTCAGTACCTATAATGCTTTGTTATTATTTGACAACTACCATCGCATTCTAACATCTTTTGGTCATTCCTTTTAGCTACATTACTTAGCTTAAATGTATATCAACTTTGTAATCTATCCTCATTTGATTCATTCATTCTTATTGCTCTGGGAATTTAAAAAAGGTTTCTTATTATATAACCATTAAAACATCGCACGTAACACATTGTGGTGACAAGAAGATATAAATTTCTGTTAATGTAAATGTTATCCGGTGCTAAAACGTCATTTCATCACGGTAATTGACCATAAAAGCCATTGGCACATATTTCAAAACAAGAGCTTCGTAACATTTACGAATTACAATCATTATTTTTAAAGTAAATTATTTTTTATTATTTGTTCAAAACGTTGTATGTACTATATACTCTAAAGCAGTATAATTGAAAGTCAGAACTATCACAATAGAGATCGTCAAGTCAATCAATCCTTGCTGCAACAGGCTATCAAAGCAAGGAGCTTATCCTCCTGACGTTTGCAAAAAGAAGACTGACAGCTTCTTAGTAAACCTAAGCTGAGTTCACACGATGTAAATACGTGGTTCAAGCGTTAGCTTCTGGGAATCGCTAACCTTCCGCAGTGCACATTCAATGAATTGCATTAGATATTCAATATCTATACAGATTTTGTCACGGCCGTCACGATAACTAGATTGACTAAAAAAGAATCATCCGTACGTGATATTAGCGGAAATATAATTTTAATTAAATTTAAAAAACGCAATTTACGCGCTACGCGTGTATACTTGAAATTAAGTAACGCACATAGGAATCAAATGATAAGGAACATTTGGCGAATGTCTTTATAAATAAACACGTTTTGAAGAATACCTGATAATATTAACTTATGATGTAACTTAAGTTCGATGCGTGTTAGTCACACATAATATTATAAACATAATGAATGGAATAATTAATTAGTCGTCGAAGTAAAGATTGTTTGGGAATTCATTGAGCTCGATCAACATTCATGGGTACTAGTGTTATCGGGATTTATCGAATGCTTTATGTTGAGGTATACCGTTAATGAACATAATTGTAGAAAGGGATTATCTTAATGAAAAGATATAGTCAAGCGGTAGCTTTGAAATATGGATAGTGTCATGGATACCCTATTTGTAGTAATTAGCGTAATCGCTTACACATTATGTTCGATATTAAATATTAATGTCGGCAATCTCTCTAATTCATGATTTCTTTTCATTATGATATTATATAAATTATACACAAATAAATTCTTTTTTACCTCTCACTGAATCAATAATTCTGAAGAGTTAAAGTAATGTCGTTTCATTTCATTGTTAACCGAAAGAGTTATGAATCAAAATTACGGGATATATTGTGGAATATTTTAAGAAACCTTTGATCACCTGTATTCAAATATCTTTTTATCACAATCTATACTTGGTTCGGGAAAATTAAAGCAAATATATCCGGTAGTCACTCAAATGTATTTAAAATTTGGCAATTTTCAAGATGCAACACAGCTGTTACAAAAGCAACATGGTTTCCATACCATAGATACAAAAAGTTTTGTTTTAAACTCTCTGACATAGAAACTGATTTGAGATTTGTTTTAAAATGCCAATTGGCTTATGTTTACATTAGTCTGGCTCAGATTGAAGTAGCGTCTGAGATTTTTTTGGATCAAAGTAAAATGCATATTTTTTAAGTAAACTGGAAACAAGGTTATAAGTTTTTAAGCTAATGTAATGTTAATCCTACATATTAATTGAGCTTATTCATGAATATAATTCTATGACATGCAAATTGTATCATTAGCTTTGGACAAATTTAAATTCTGCTTTGCGATGAAAAATCCAAAAAATAATAGTTACCTATAGTTTAAAATTATATTTAGCTGACTGTTTATTGCCAGTATTTGTTTAAATTAATATAAGTCTTATTTATGAATTGTAATTCATAAAGTAGCATGCATAATTAATGATTAAATTTTAGGGTGGTTTTAGGCGCTCCGCCAACGAAATGTACGAAATTAATATGATTCATTTTACGTTCATAATATGTCTGTACAAATCTAATGTACAAATTATAATGCTAACTATAATTATTTTCAGTAAACTTTCGTTATTTAGTGATTATATCTATGACTGCATATGATATATAGCATTTTCTTCTCTTAATTGTACTTGGCACATATTTTATGCAGTTGTAGAATAATTAAATATGTACTTCCATGTAGATTTCAATAGTAATAGAAGCCGATAAATTAAAGGCCTATTAATAGTAGCCGATACATTAAAAGTTTACTTATTTCGGGACAAAGACGACACCATAATACCCTTTATCTCCTAATCACCTGAATAAAGTAGGTTTGCTCACAGAGGTTAATGACTTGATTTAGGCTAATCACCGGAGATAATTGTCCAGACTACTCTTTTGGGTATTGATATCGTCTAGGCTTCAAGAGCATGTATTATTGAATAGATAAAAGTAAAAACTACCTAATAGTTTACAATACTATTTCAGAAGTATTTTAAGGGTTTTTCGGATAGTTTAAGGTCACGGTTTTTCATATGCTATTTTGATTTTAGGCATCATACATATATAAATATATAAAATCACCTGTGTATTAATGATTATATACGCAGATCATAAGAATACGTATACTATTGTGTTGTAGTTACAGAGTTATAAAAATATTCATTATTTCCATTGCATCCCGTGCATTCATAACTCAAAATTATTAAACAAAACAGCGATCAACTCCGCTTTATTTACGAGAGTGGAATCGAAATTCCAAAATAACTTGTGCAGTCGTTACACAAGATCATGCAACGCTTTTTGTATTTACCCGGAGTAGACAGATTTACGACAGCATTCGCATAACATTAATCGCATGGAAACAAAAGCTTTGTTGAGAATAACGCTCAAATAGTTGGGCAATCGAGTATCGTTTATGAATTGTAAATCATGAAGAACGGGATTGAGATACGTGTAAGACTGGCGTTTATATACCACGTCTCTTTTTAGATAAGTCGCAGTGAACAACTAATAAATTATTAGTTAAACTCAGTTTACAGTATGCTGATTAAATGGACGACATGGCGAAAAGGGTTACATTTGAAGTACGTACTTATAACCACCAAGTGTATATGAGAATAAAATGAATGTGGTGTACCAAGATGGGGAAAAATGGGGATCAGCGATCTCTGCCAACTCGTCTGTCGGGACATGTGATGTAAATGTATGTGGTTAAAGCTGTTGTTTGTTCACTGATATGACGATGTTTATAGATATATAAATAAGATGTCCCTATAATCGCCGAGTGAGTATGAGGAGGTGTATCAGTCAATGAAGTGAAAGTGGTTTGTCAGGATCGGGACAGATGGGGATCCATGAAACGGGCATGATGTGTATGCATTTATTTATTTATGAATAGTCCAGTGACGAACTGAAGTATCTCTATTAATAAGTAATAAATAAGTTGTCAAATAATAAACAGTGGAGTGGGTGTCCTATCCCCTTGAGTGAGGTCGTCATGACATATGTCACGGAGCAGACAACTAAATTAGCAGAAGACAACCTATGGAAGAGTAGAGACGTAAGCCATCTGGATGTTTATATAAATAATCACTAAAAACTACTGTTGCTAGTCTAGAATGTAAATAGAATGGTTCTAGCTGCCTTTTTTCTAGTATTGTGTGGGGAATCAAGGTGTTGGCGGGGTATCTTATACGATAATGTGTACACGGTAAAAACTGGTATGGTATATTCAATACTAAGGTGCAATCATATTTGAAAACGGGCATGAAACTAACAAAGGTCCTAAAATAATATATCTTTCCAAAAATAACTAAAAGTATTACGAATGAATATTTCCATGTCGAAAAAGAAATCCAGCCATAACTTTTTAACGACAAACATGAGATGACCACGAGATTTCAGATACTAACTAAATCCCAGGTGTAGCACGAACAGAATTTGAAACAAACCAATAATAATCTTTTTTTAAACTAGCATCCGAAGAAACTGTTAACGTAACATTGAACAATTCCGCACGAAGTGAGTTTTGTGAATTTAAATTTAATAAATATAAGGTATCTATGTCATTACTTATATGTATTTATCTACATAATATGTAAAATCAAAGTATATCGTAAACTTATACCACATACTCGTATACTCCAATCAATCAGCCTATGTCAGTCCACTGCTAAACGTAGGCCTCCACAACGTTACGCCACTAAATACGATCACTCATGCCCCTCAGTCAACCACTACCAGCGACCTTTTTCAGGTCATCGGTCCATCTAGCAGGAGGGCGTCCAACACTACGTTTATTGAGACACGGTCGCCATTCGAGAACCGCTTTGTTCCAACGGACGTCGACTCTACGATAGACGTGGCCACACATATACTCATATAGAGTTTATTGTACATAACTATCTCAATGAACTCACCGCAAATCAAGCCTAAGATCCCTGCCATCGACAGTAAGGTTGTAATGCAGCACGTGGCTCATCGTATGATCCTTCAAGTGCAGGTCCCGGCGTGCCCTGGCGTGCCCATGGTCGTGCTCGTGCTCCACTGAATGGGAGAGGAAGCTGCCATCTGGATTCACTTTCACTGGCTTCACTACCTGAAGCTGGTCTGGATCCAAATGCTTGTGGGAGTAGATGCCTGCAAGGAATGGATTGGGGAGTTAGAACATACATATATAGACATATACATTTATGTTCTTTAATCACCTATACAGAACCTCGGAGAATAATATCTCCTAAGTCACTATTTAGCATGAATTGGGGTTGTGATGTCATAATGGAAAATTGGTGATAGGTGCTAGCCGATCACCCGATTGATCGCCTCCCACGACTTGACAGGAAGAGCGGCAGCTAGTTAGCATTCTATTTACGTCCCAGACTAGCAAATGGCTTACGTAGTCAGAAAACATACACTTTAATACATACACAAAAGATTTTATGTGGGTAAGACTTCGGACTTCTTATTAGAAAGGTCCTGGGTTCGAATCCCAGCTCTGGCATGCACCAATGAATGAAATTTTAATATGCGTTTTTCATTTACGTATATAATTTAAGTTGATATAATTGGTACGTATGCTTCTAATAATTCAATAACGATAGATGTTAGACTTATTGAAGAGTCTGGTTATGTTATAAATAGACGTAGAAAATAAATTTAAGGTAGTATCTATATCAAACGTAATAAGTAATACTTTTTACGTCAAGACTTATCATGTTGTCTATTCTCGTAATTTCATTATAACATAACATTATTTACACATCATAACGGTTTAAAGACAACGTTGAAAGATAGTCTGTAGCGTACACAAATATCGTTTGACAGTATACGATGAACAAATCAGCGGGAAATTATATCGGCTGGAACGATAAATAAGCAAATGAACCAGTTTCCGTTATTCTTGGAAGACTTGTCATCAAAACGCGCACATCAAACATTTAAACAAATGTGATACTAACATGAATTTGTGTTGGACATGTCGCAATTTATTGGACTGCAAATTCGTGTTGAGCCCTATGTTATGTTTTATGTATGTTGTAAGCAATTCATTATTATTAGAATAAGAAGTTTTAAAACTGCTTTTTATTTTAATAATTAACTATGTAAGTACATATATATATTTTTAAGTTTCTTACGTATACCTTTTTTTTCATTATTAGCCATTCATCTTTCGCTTAAATCGGCTAGTCTTATATTCCTTTAAATTGTATAAAATAATTAATTACCCATAATTAAAATGAGCATATACTAATGTTTCCATATGAATGTGACATCTATTACATAACGGCATTAAAGATAAAAGTGAAAATTAAATAAAAAGTAAGATAAGTTTTGTTTAGTGAAAACCTACAGACGTAACTGATTATATTTAAATGCTAACATTGGTAAGGTTACATACAAAGTCACGACTGTGGGCCTCATATGGATAATCAGAATTTCGGCTTGTGAATAACACATATTAATTTTTCTAAGTCAATCTTTTCGTATATAGTAACATTCATAGTCAAAATTTAGCGAGGATTTTCCCAATAAGAGACACTGAAAATATCTCTGATAAATACATACGATACATCCATATAATAGTTTGATATAGTACTTTGATAGTTGCATGTTATGTCCAAAGATGGATGTCGACGTTGGTAATCAAATCTCGGATTTAAATTTGGCGAATGATAAGCAACTGTCAACCAATAAGCCAAACGAACAGTTTTGCAAAACCTATAATATAGATGTAGTATTTACCTAACAAGTGTTACAGTTAATTAGACAAGTATCCCACTTTTTACAAGCAAATTAAAACAAGTTCCGCTAACCCCAGCATAAACTAACCAGACCTTATTACCCTAACCACAAACGCACGTTGATTCGGTTCGTAAATTACTCTTATTCCAATCATGGTTCAGAAAAACATGTAGTTTTAAATGGACTGTGTATTAAACAGAAAAACCAATGTGGTATTAAAATGGTCGGGCCTGGCGCCGGGACAGTGGCGCCGTACCTTAAGGTTCACGAGTCGCTCTTTGTGAAGGAATGGGCGCGACATTGACCTACGCCGTCTGCGGGATGAGCGGTCGACGTCAGCCCATTGTTTGACGGCGTCAATACTGGTACTAGTACATGAGTATTGTTTGAGACGTGTTCTCTAGACTGGTATGTCAGAAGTGGAGTGAGACAAATGAATGTATACATCTTGGTCGTGTTTCTAGCGTGGTAAGTAAGATGTAAGTCCCCGTTACATGAATTTGAGTATTAGAATATAATGTTACTTAAGATGAGGATTGCCATAGGTTTTAAATAGCTATTTTCTGGAAAATAATATATAGATGATATAATTGCAATTATTATTTGGTAACAATCATTTACTATATTTTTTCTACAAATATAGTGAATGCTATGAATGATATACGAGTAGATATTTATGAGTCTCTTGTCGTCAATAAAACTTACTTTTGTTTGTCATATTCCCATAAATATTCCACAAGGTGTGTGAAATGCATCATGAACTTGGTTAGGAATGACGTCTCATTCATGAGTTAAATTGGATTTTTTCTTCGAATGACAGTTATATTGATCGTCCTATTGTTTTGCTTAACGAAACGAAGATTCAAGGCCGGCGCCAAATATAACCAAAGAAAAATCGAGAGGTTTACGTTAGGTACATAGTTATGTAGAGCACACGTTTGTTCACTGACAGTTACATGTTAGTCTAATTAATTTGACTATTTTAATCGTATAAAAAGTATTTGGCTGCAACTAATGATTACAAATACAATTTATTGCCAGCCGTAAGCTCCTGATGTATAAAATAAAGTTTCTATAATGATGTGAATTATAATATTAAATGTTAAACCAATTCTATATTACTTGAAGAAGTTACCAAACTGACACCAAAGTATAAGTTATACACTCCTACTCACTGAGTCAGTTTATGTTACAACTTAATATGCCGTCTCGGGCTCTGTATATAATTGTTCTTAGAATGCAAGTGCATAATTGAGTTCTATGAAAAGCATCCAACTACATCTATTTTGAAAGACATCAAATGACAGATTTCTTACTATGAGACAGCTGACACAACGATTTCAATCGAAAAGTAAGCTATTATGAGTATATTTAAATAGGTAAATATTTAATGTTTTATTTTAATTAGTTGCACTTGTGTTAACATATTTGAATCAGTAGAAAAATATTTCAGACCGCAATATTATGGTATAAGCACCTGATTACGTAGGTGTCGTAATAATATATGGTATAACCAACGAATATTGTATATCAGTCTATTTATATCAACGAAGTAATTGGCAGCAGTAAATATGAGGATTCGAGATCTTTACCAACCTCTTTTAAAGAAAAAACGGATCGGACGCGCGTTATATATGTAACACGATATTTAATTTAAACCACAATTCTCATGTGATAAAACGTAATTATCAACGTTATAATATATAATTTACTTGTGAATACAGAGCTTTTGATGTATTGATGATTTATGGTAAGGTTTTGCCGTTAAACCTCGAACCCATGTTTTAACATTAGATTGTAATTACGGTTATATTACCACTGGCGGCTCCCTGCTGCTAAAATTACGATATTTAATGAAGAATCCATCAGTTTCAATGGCGTTGGGCAAATTACGAACAGGGTAATTATGATACATGTGTCATTTTCATATGTTTAGTTTTAAATCATTGAATACTGAGTACTATGAGTACTATATAGTTTGTTCATGACTTGGTGATAATATTGTTATAAATGTTGATAATATTGTTGTTTATAGACAACAGACAGTTTGAGTTATAAACACGCACTGTTTCATTTCTTAGAACTTTCGTTGGCCATGGATACTCCAATCGCAATTTATCTTTTGTCGTATAAGTAACCATACTATCCGAGATATAAGTGTAGTTTCATAGTCAATAGTAAGCGCGGTATATATTGAATTTGTTGTGGTTCGAAGATTACCTATCTTGAGGGTAAGAATGATCCATACGATGTGTTTACTCTCTGACACATAAAAAAATCATCAGCATCACCAAACAATAATATTATTATGCAGTTTAATCTGATATTTCATTGATTCTCTGAACTTTAATTTAATTAATGACAGCAATAACAATGAGTATCTCATAATGTGATTGTTAGAAACGATTGTTTTGTAAGTTTGTTTCGACCTTGTATAATCAACAAGAATATTTTCCTAATCTTCTTACATTTAAATATTCCAATTTAAGCTTAATCCTCTTGTTTGGGTGCTTCGATAAAATTTTGGCAAGAACTCGCAAAGTCAGATATTATATTGGAATTTATGCATTATTATATTAATATTTTACGAGTAATACTTTTTTTTATATTTATTACTTCGATGAGTCCAAACGACTGCTATTTTTTATTTTCTTGACATTTAAGTCCATGTTACATAATGTTGAATAAAATACCCAAGAATAAAGAACTTATTCCTGTATATCCGGTACAAAATGCAATAGCATTTGCATATTAATGTATGTATTTTGTTCACCTATTGTGTCTTTATTCTTTAGGCATTAGCATATTAAAAGATTGAGTGCATTCGACAGAGAACATAAATGGTACCGCTTAATACACGGACCAATCTTCATATAAATAATATAAAGATACATACGTAATCAAAATTGCTTAAACTATGTGTATGTTTGTTTTTATTTCATAATTTTATACTTAGAAATAATCATTGTGATAAATACATATTCTATTTTGTTATTCGAACCCAAAGCAACGTGAAATTTAATCTTTAATAATCGTAATGAAATAATTCATGTCTGTTTTTCTATAAAGAGTGGATAGAAATTAACTTTAAAGTCACAAATAGCATGTTTTACAAGTATACAGTGAATTGTACGCATATGTATTGTTTTTGTACATAAAAACACAGAAATTGCAATATGTAGACGACTTCCTATCATTTAAGCATCATAAGCAAGGCTTAAAGGAGTGTATTAATCAAAATCACGTTTCCTTTTGATGTCACACAGTATATTTATAGGTGAATCATCTTATATAAGTAATATGTCTACATGCAAACTAATGTACTATGCATACATTTTACTTATAATGTAACCACTTTCAGTTTTATAAATATTTGGAAAAGAAATTTACATAATATATAGAAAAAATATTCGATTACTATTTTTCCTAATTTATGTTATTTCGCAGGAGAAATAACAGCCAAGAAACGTTCAGTTACTACTACAAGAAACAACTTCTATTTGCGAGAGATCTTTTTTCCTGTCCCTTCATATAAGGATCAACTTGTATAGTATGTAGTAGTCATAGTTTTTAGATTTTTCTTTCATAGTTCAACCGGCCATGACGTCAATCTTATTTATACAAAATTATGAATAACGTTTACAAAAAATTATCACGGAGAGAGACTTATGTTCTTATTTGTTCGAGATATCTATGCCTTATACTGCTTATTTGCTTTTTCTGACAAAAATAGTTTGAACTTGTTCTAAATAAATCTGTCCTATCTATAAGATGAATAGGGAAAAATCGTAATTTACCAAGACACTTGTTACTATCAAATGATAACGACACTGCACTATCACAATAATATCATTCAGAAAACAATGATGTAATAGTGTAACAACATATTATAATATTAGGTTCGGATGTTTGCTTAGCTAAGTTTATGATGCCGTGTATTGTGACTGTTCTGTTTATCATTTATGAGTAAACTTTCCCGCAGTTATTAATGTATAGTGTCATAAGTATGAAACAGTTAAGTGGGAATAATAAAATCATATCTCTTCTTGGGTATTACAAACCCTTTCTAAACAAATGATTAATCATTCAATTTATTTTGTAAATGGCGACATGACCTACCATCTGTCATATTGAGTACTGTCTATCAGGTCAATACGTAGGCTCGAGGTGGCCATAGAATTACTCCCTTCGCAATTGCGGAGATGGACACCTCAACCTCTGACTACTCCGTAAGGGTCGTGAACGTATTTGTCTTTTTCTACTTTCCATTATGCTAACAAATGTTACAAATTTTGTATAAGGATCTATTAGACGACAAGACATGACATGACGGTCGGGCTGGCTCACCGATTACATGTCGCTCAGCGAGCAATGGAACGTTCGATGCTGGGTATCTCGTTAAGGGACAGAGTCCGGAACGAGATTATCCGGCAGAGAACCAATGTCGTAGACATTGTCTATCGATGTTGCAAGCTGAAGTGGCAGTGGGCCGGTCACGTCTGTCGCAGAACCGACGACCGTTGGAGCAAGGCGGTTCTCGAATGGCGACCGCGTCTCGGTAAACGTAGTGTAGGACGCCCCCTGCCAGGTGGACTGATGACCTGAAAAAGGTCGCTGGTAGTGGTTGGCTGAGGGCCGCGAGTGATCGTGTTTTGTGGCGTTGCCTTGGGGAGGCCTACGTCCAGCAGTGGACTGTCATAGGCTGATTGATTGATTGATTGATTGAGACGACAAGACTTTCTTGAAAATCATACCTGAATCGAATAGCTTAAGACACCTTAGTTGAACTGTACCATAAATATTTGATAAGTTCATATACAATATTCTATATCATAACTAAGAATATAAAAGGACGTTACTGCTTCTTATTTAATTTAATACGTGATCTTATATATCTATGAACAATTTCAAAAACGACACTTTATCCTAAATCTTTAGGTCAGTGATACTCAATAACCATGCCATAATAATAGTTCTAATCTGTCACTGTATTGTGCAATCAATGTACGAGTACCAGATAGACGGACGTTCGAAGGCTTTCACGCAACGTAGAGCGATATGACGACATTGTACGTCATTATTTTGCGGGCAAAGTGTGATTTGGCACTGTTACATGGCGATAAGATTGTATTAGCAAATATTTGAATAGGCGATAAGGCAATCAGTGTGTTACACTTTCGCTGCTGATAACCGAGATAAAGCATAGACGATCTGCCTATCGAGAGGAAATGAATGATGAGATGATTAGGGCATATCCGATCACCTGACTAGCGTTTTATATGACCTAGATCTGTTTATAAGTACCTTGTATAATAGCTAATTGATAGCTATGTTTAGATTATCGTAATTATTAAAAAAAATGTTTTTTACTGGGCTTAACATAAATATGAATTTACTTGCGATATGAACGTATATTATGGAATTGAGAAGTAGATGTTACCATGAGACTTATAAAGTGTACCTACAATAGTCGGAAAATCGGATGTTGATTTATCTATGATTCAAATTTTTTGCCACATCTGTTATTCGGCACAATTACGTAATCACACTACACGTGTCAAACGAAACTAATCAATCAACAAACTGAGTTTAGTTCTGTACATCAGTTTTATTTACGACAGACATTTATTGATGAGGCAATGCGAGTTTAAAACGTCTCTTTTGCCACAGACAAAGGTCGTATCCTGTATTAATTTTCGAGTTCAATGACCAAACGAAATCATAAGTCTTGATTTATTTTGACTGCAGTAATTTCACTTCGGACGGCGGTTCTCACGCCTCCGCAGACGTTCCCAATGGCTGCAAGCCACAAACAGGTCTCCAAGCTCTATTCCAGGAATATTGCAAAGGATAATAGTTCATATCTAGTAAAGTTACGTAAATCTTAGCTTGGCACCCCAATTTATTAAATGTTATTAATTAAATATTTATCATTAATACTATTCTATGATAAATATTTAATTAATCGGAAAATATACGTATCGCTTGTTTATTTAGATGTTTAATTATTGGTTTTATTTGAATTCAAATTGCGTAAAACCATAATACAGATCAGTACTTTACAGTTATTGCGGTATCTAAAAATACCATGATATAATTACCATATCTCATTTTGGTATTATTTATGAATCCTAACAATATAAATCAAATTATAAGTATGTAGGAGTATGTATCATTAATTTTAATTAACCTTACAGTATTCTTATAAACGTAGGTTACTCGTAAAATTAATTAACCGTTACTTTTTAATCTCATGATAGTAGTTATAATCTTTGTTCATAAATGTATTTTGTATATTAATAATTTAAAATAATAAAATTTCTATCCCAAGTATTTATTACACGTGGATTCGAGGTGGCCAGAAAATAACTACCGTCGCAATTGCGGAGATGGATACTTGAACCTCTGACTACCTAGCAAGGGTTAATGGTCGTGAACGAGTTTGTATTTGTCTTTTTGTCTATTTATTATTTTAAAAAACATATATTTAGAGATATTATTTCATTTTATATACATATACGTCCTTTAATCTCTTTGGAGTGAACAGAACCTTGGAGATATAATATCTCCTAGGTCACTTTTTAGCATAAGCAATAGTGGAATAACACATATCCGGTATAAAGAGTAGCTAATTAGCATTTTTACGTCCCGAAATAGCACGGAAATGTCGGTATGAAAAATAAAAAGATGCACGTGAAAGACGGATTGGAAGCCTGTTCTCGACTGGAGTCCGAAATCCGACACCTACTTAAAACAGTATGGCACAGGGACGCAGTGTAATTTGATACCCGCCTTTGTTTGTAACGCGGTGGCAAAAGAGTTACGTTTTTATGCATATGTCCAGTCCATGCAAGCATTCCGTTGCTTCAAGTGTATAAGTAGCTTAATACTTTGTTCAGTTTTATTGTAAGACCGTTTTTTTATTTACCGAGTTAGGTAATTATAAGACAAATGATATCTATTCGATACAATGATATGAAATAAATATTCACGCTTAAAAGCGACCTAGGAGATATCATCGTGTCTTCGAGGTTTGTCCCTCCCGAAAGGGTATTTAATGACATAAATGTATATGCAACACATGAAAATATTACTCATTTAGAAATTACTTATGTTTTAATATCTTTTGCTGTTTTAGTTGTACATTTAAAAGAAACTGATTGGAAATATATAGACATAGAATCGTCGGAACCTCTACAGTTCATAACAATACATATCATTGAAATAGCAATTATTTATTTTATGATGAGTTAAAACAAAATAGCTATATAGTTACTTATTTTGATTGCATTGAAGGCAATTAATTCTTTATTTATTTAGTCATTGTTTAACATTTATGATATGGCACGAGTTTGCAGAGGTCAATCATGCAGTTGATTACTAAAGTAATTTTTCATTTGTGCAAAAAATAAATTACACTCGCATCTGAGATTGTTGCACTCTGCGATTTGCAACAATAGAGTTGTATACTTGACCTTTACGGTAATCTGTCCGAGAAAGAAACAAAACAAAATTGGTGGTAGAGTACCCGCCACATAAGGTGGCAGTAGCCAAACTTGGAACTAAATTTGACGTTTCCGCCATTGCGTGTTATTTTGTATGAAAGGTAAATTTAGTATTACCAGCGTTGTGTTTTTTGCCCACTCTTTGTAATTTTTATGTTTGTTAAGGGTGATTATAATAAATTGATTTCTGGAGTTTCTTGTTAGTTCTTCTCCAAGGGTCTCCGCTGAACTTCTTCTTCTCAATCGTTACGCTCTTATCAGAGCGGTCGTGGTCTTCATGACGTGGCATCTTGAGCAGCCGAAATGGTTGGTGAACTAACCTCGGTAAAAATATGTAAAGACAATGCTCAGTGCCATGTTTGAAATAGTTTTTTTACATACATACATACACATCACGCCTGATTCCCTGTATAGGGGTAGGCAGAGATCACGGATCCCCATTTGTCCCGATCCTGACAGACCACTTTCGCTTCATTGACATTCATACATTCTCTAATACACTCTCGGCGGTTATAGGTACTCCTAACGTCACCTTTTTTCAATATAGCGTCTATCTGACTGTTACATATATGTCTTATTAGGCCGGCCCCTACGTAACCGCCCTTCCACTTCACTCATATATATTCCTTTTGTCAATATATAGTTTTTTTAATTTGTACTTAGATCATAAAATAACTTTCAAAGAGAGCTTATGATAGGGCCTATTTTGAATAAAAATATTTTGACTTTTGACTTTGGTATATTAATTTGTTTTATTTGAGTTTATAGCTCTGCAACCAAAGATCGTTACAAATGAAACCTCAATATAATGTATCGAGCCGTATGGCACAGTGAGTGCTAGTTTTGGCGTGTTTACTGGCAACACTGGATTACGCGACTGTGGCGACGCCTCCAACTGCCACTTTATGTGGCGGGTACTCTATACGGTAAGGTACTAATGTACGAGTATATTTTATTTTGTTGAGGCTCTTTGGCGTAATCATCAAAATGTAACCTTAATGTGTAAATATCCTAGTTCTTTTGTTAATGGAAATGATTTGCTTAGAAGTCGATGAAAATAGTTTATTTACATTACCTTCCATACTATCATGACATCACGTGAGTAACATTTATTGAACTTAGTTATTCCAAAACCACATCCTTTTAGTTTAGACAAGCAGTGTGCTGATCATAATTATTGAAAGACGTTTCAACGGAAGGTTTTATCACCCGACCTCTTACTGTACCATATAAAAGAAATAATTGAAAAAGAACTTTGAATTGAAAGAAATTAAAATTTGATAAAAGAATAGTTAAGAATTCAATACGAATACATTGCCCTTAATAGTAGATAACAAAGATTCAATTTGTCCCTTTACAAGAGGTCATCTTAGCAACCTTTCAAGCGACAGCCGTAAATAATTAACACTAAGACCTCATCACACGTCCATTTTAATTATAAATGGTGTCTTAATTTTCGATTAAAAATGCTTTAACAGCTACATGAATATTGGTCCCAACTGTTGTTAATTATTCCATTTGTAATACTGTCAAGCCTCGCCATTCATTCGAGAGGTACCATTGAGTTTTAATTGTAAACTTTTGTAATATATCTTATAAACCAAGCTGGTTGTTCACAATAAAATGAATAATGATAAAATCGGACACTCGGATACCGCTTCGTATAGAAGTCGATGAATGCACTTAATTAAATTCACCAATTTAAATTAATTTTGGACTAAAATATGTAACTAACAGCTATCTTATATATTGTAAGAGTCAACGACATATGCATAACTGCAGTATCCTGCATAAAATAAAATGTTTTCTTTCTTTAACCTTAATAAAGTTTATGTACTCGTATAAGAATAAACAGACATTAAGTTTGTAACTGCCTTTTTCAACCTTAGAAAAGACACGTTACAGTGTATTTAAAATATAATAGCTAAGGTGATACTTTATGTATAAAACAAACACGATTCTATTTTCTTGTAAAACCTATAAAAAATTTCGAATCTCTTTCAAATATTATATAAAATATATTGACGTACCGGTATGCAGCATACTCCTAATAGTATTTTGGACATCCGCCTCGACGTCTCCATTGGGGTACTCGATCCTTAGCACTTTGTCAGCGTCTATGTACTTCGCACCACACCACTCCACCAACATTTGAAACAGTAACAGTTTGAACAACAAACACTTCACTGCCATGTTTCTGAATCCTCCTAAGTCACTTTTCATCTTTAACACTCAACTCAAGTCATTTACATGTCAACTGTTATCGGTTCATTTTAGTTAGAGTCTAAAATCTAGAGCTTAATATCGTACTTGAGACGCGTCAAGCCACGAATAAACACTAAGATATCTTGTGCTTGAAATTCGATATCGATAGCGAATATTTTTGCAGCCTGCTCCTGTGGATTCTCATTATTGTTGACCTGAAACAAACGAAAACAGAATTTAAAATATCTCCTAAAACTTACTACACTAAAGTATAAAAATATAAAAAATACCGACCAAGTACGATGTGTAAGCAAGGAGGTTTTATTCAGTATAAATGTAAAGAGATGCAGTTACGATATTTAGTATATCGAGTGGAGAGCTCGCATCGAGTTTCAACGCAACCGCCGCCGATAAAAAAGGATGAAATTTGAGTGCGCTACGTGCGCGATGTTACGTAATGATCATCTCTCTAATCTGTCATCAAATAGACATATCCAATTTGTACCAGTTATCTCTCTGTCTTATGTACTTGCGATAAGGTACTTGATAAGATCTCGATTTGGGCAATTAAAACTACGTTTCCGATTGTATAGGGAAGGATGACAGATATTAATTAAGATAGTGTACAGTAAAAACATATTACGACCCCTTTTCAAAGACGTTACGATATAGTTGTAGGAATTTATTTAAGTACTTTCGTAATTTCTTTAATAATATGTTAAAATATGTAATACCCATTATCGTCCTTGCGTCGATTAAAAGATGTTTATGTCGCAACCTTTGCGTGAGAGCAATTTATACGATTGTATAATGCGCATCTTTTCTCAGAAACGGCGAAGCTTTCTTTTCTCTAAAAGGCGCTTTGATTGACAGGCGTCAGTGAGACTTACAATTTTATGCCATAAACGCGCGTCTTGACACCGCGAGCGCATTATTTATGGGAACCGCAAGTACTCGTACGTAGATTTATGCCACATCTAAAATAAGTGCATGTACGAACTAGCGATGTAGCGGTGACATTGATATAACGACAAAATGCGATATTTCTGCTGGAATCGATGTTTATTTTCGGCGACGACGACTCATTTATTGCAAACTGTATCCGATCTTAGCACATATCTGTAAAATATTGCATTTTTGTATGTGTTAAAAGATTTGAGGGGACGCGAGTTATAAAAAGGCATCCTGCGCAGTCGCAGCTAATGTCTAAATTAATAAGCAGGTAACTCTTTCTTAAAAAGGGCCGTAATGGAGGGCCACGTGCCGGGCGTTGATAAGGCAGGCGCCGGACGCTGCGTCGCCTCGAGATTGTTTGTTTTTGTCTACTCATAATAATACGACTAGGGCCCTTTTTCTGGGCACGCGGCGCCATCTCACGGGAATATCGTTAAGCCTAATGCTCGCTAAGAATGTTTATTGGCTCCTTCTGAATTCAGTTGGACGACGCGCGACTATTCATCCATCTCACTAAAATTAGGAATGGCCTATCCATTATTTTAATTGGGTAAATGTGAGCAATCTAAATACCGTCCAATTTATTGTTTCATCTGAGTGCTAATTATAACGTGTGAAGTGAAATTCCATATTCGTTTCATTTGACATTGCAATGTTTATGTCCTTCATGAAAATGCATAGCCAATTAATTAGTCCAGCTGAACAAATTAATAAAGTACGGACGGAAGCAAACATACATAATTATTATACCATTACAAAAGCAGCAAATTTAACAAAATTATTTTAATACTGGTGACGCCACATTCAGCCATCATGGAAAGTAGTTACATAATATGGAGTGGGTACACACTCGATATCTTTATAGCTTTTTGTGTAACAAGGTTTTACCTAGTTCATCGCCTGATGTCTGGGCTCGATTCTCCAAATACCTAGCGTTACTAGCTCTTTTGTAAACTAACTCACAACGAGTATAAGAGTGTCACTTTTTTAGGTTGAATAGATAATTTTAGTTTTTTTTTTACAAATTCTTATTAGTAAAGTTCTATTAAATCCTTAATTTTAATTTGACTTGTGAGCGTCAGTAAAATAAAATTAAAAAATAACGAATAATTTGTGTTTCGGTGCACTTAAAACATTTTGATAAATTTACACTGGGGCAAAATTTTATTCCTGAAAATGTTGGAGAATCGAAGTTTTATTTGTCTACATAGTTAATCTATATGACCTAATCATTCGCGTGTGTTGTTAAACGCCAATCTTAACTAGACCGAAACTGGACTCTAGATGTTAGGGAAACGATTTACAAAAATCAGATACTATGTAAAATATTAGAATGTACATCCAAATTTTTTATCGAATATAAATCGAACTAAATTTGACATTATATAGTTGTTATATGTCAATTTCACACGCACTCATCATTTAATTCCTATTCATTTCATTATTAATAAGCTAATATCAATATCGCATACTTCAAACCTCCCACTTAACCTAAGAAACTGGATTTTATTTTTCTATTTCTTATAATTATTATCAAGTGACAATAAAATAGTATAGGCAACACACTTTTATAAGCATTATAAGTATGACAAACAGTCATACCTTAGCCTGTATCCACAATTCACCTTAGCAATTTACATACAACAATACATACGAATGCAACTTGAAGAGTGTTAAGCTTATCTAAGCGTGGAGTTGCATTGTGTTGCCACTTTGTATAGAGACCGGTAGCTCAGCTATACATACCTTTAGTATAGTTAGATCTACAGTACAGTAGTCCACTATAATATGTATTATATTGTCTGCGTAGGTTAGCGGCCTCTACGCCTGTAACCGAAGGCTTTTGTTCGCTCCTCATTCAGACTCTCAGTCTGTATTACTAATAAGATTTTGTATTTTACTTGTGCTGGAACGAAAATAGAATGATAACCAGCTGCCATTCTTCTAGTTGTAAGAGGCGAAGATAAATTTGGTACCATTTGATGACGGCTAAATAATATGTATTAAACTTTCTATATTAATATCATCAGGATACCTATATGATAAAAATGAGCTTAGGAAATATACCTTTGAGGTTCTCTGACGCGAAAGAGACTGCATTGTATGTATATGTATTTATTTAAAGGTCTGTTCCCGCATTCTCGACTGTATTACTAATAAGCTTTTGGAATTCTAAGATTTCTGAGTATTTCGTTGGTGCACTATGGTTTGCGACACCTTGGTTCGATACTAGGGAACTGGTCTTATCTGACTGTTTTTGGTCTTACGACATACGAGTTTGTATTTAGTTAGAGATTTTTAATTCAACTGTATTGTGTATATTTATTTAATTAATTAGTATGAAAATTTTGAAATGTTTATTTTGCAAGCAGACAACGAATGTACTACTTAATTATTAATCTCATTGTTAATTGAGATCGTAAATATGATTTCAGAATGTCTCGTTATAAAGTTATGACCCTTTTTGAAAATAATGTACAATATGGAAATGTATGAAATGTAAGCAAATCTACGTTGCAATTTTTAAAACTTACTTAATGAAGAATAAAACTTTTGATTAGTAAAGATTGGAATATTTTCTATAAACATTCGCGTGCTTCATTTGTTACATTGTTAAATTTGTCCCTCAGTACCGTCAAGAAAATTATTTGCGTATTCGAAACTAAAGTGATTTAGTATGGACAAGTGTAAAGGGTAAACAACCTATTAAAATAGTTCAATATTTGTTTGACTAAAGTCTTCTAATCCCAAACGATTAAGTAGTTCAATATTTAAACCATTGTCAAGGTTTATCGTAACATGTTGTTTCCTGAACTTCAAAGAATTGGATTCGTAAATCATTTTTATTATGATCATAACTAATCGATTTGGGTTTTGTATCGAAAACATTAAGGGATAGAAGATATAATATATAAATTACACAAAATTTAAAAATAGTTTCGAAGATAACCAAGGTCACTTATTTTATATTAAAATTTACTATTTCAAATATCTTTTATATACATAACCGAACACATATTGTAAATTAATATTTAAAGTCGATTGAGTTAGTAAAAAATATCCTTTAATCCTTATGTTTACGAATTAATTTTTTATCAATTTATGTATCTTACAAAAATAATGAATTATTCGTACCAATACAAGAGGAAAGTTCGCATAAAAATTCATGATAGTCACACCATTATACACCTACATTAATTACTACAACCTACATTTTCGTACAATACATATGACACTGGCAGGTTATTGAGATCTGTGTTTATATTGTATGTATAATGGCTAGTGTCATATGAGTGTCTATTCTTTTGTTAGTCGACAGTGAAAGTGACAAAATAGGCTTAGGATGTTTTCGTTAAGCCATTGTTTGCTAATTGAAGAAGTTTTGCTCATTTTTTTGTTTAAAAGTGGAACAAGAAAGCTTCTCATGATTTTCGGAGATAATTTCAACTAACTTCATATTGGATACACGTTTAGAAGAGTATATGCTTCTGTTAATGATATTCGATACGAATGATGTATTAAATTCATTATTTTTTGTTCTATAGTTAAAGAGTTTGAATAAATTTCTGTACAAAGTTTACGAAAATCTTTAGCTCTAAAGATATCTTAGAGATTAAGTAACCCTGTATTATTTG